>JAFJTQ020000060.1:0-175706 GCA_022559915.2 Septoria petroselini
TGGGTCACGTGACCGTTTAAATGGAATGGGCCAATCAGAGTGCGCTCCGCGCACGGCCTTTTTTTTTGTTCCGGTAGTATTGACCTTCGGTCGGATTAATGAAAAGATGGAGAAGTGGAGCACGGACAGGGGTCAAAGGGTCATTTTTTGGTCGACAGTAGACATCCTATCCAATTAAGCTACCTATCCTTCCTCTTGCGACGTCTCTCCTACTGCATTTGTTGTTCTCCTGCTCCGTCCCCTCGAATCATAACACGACGCAGCTGATCTCGACTCCTTCTCACTGCGAATCGACCCGATCATGGCCTCGCTACAGGTGCCCATTCGCGGCAAAGCTGGCGGAGCTCCCGTCACCAAAGCGGTCATTCTGGTACATGATCACCACCACGATCCCCATGCCCATGGCCCGCTGCAACTGCGAGACTAACCGCTGTGCTAGGTTGGAGGCCCGTCTCGAGGAACGCGATTCCGACCGCTTTCCCTCGATCTCCCCAAGGTACGTGTTCCCCAGACACGGTCTCAATAGCACCGCCAATGCCGCATCGACGGTCCTGGGACCCCTCCTCACCTTTCACAGCCGCTCTTCGAAGTCGCCGGACACCCCATCATCGAGCACTGCTTCAACGCAGTCACCCGCGTCCCCGAGATCCACGAGGTCTTCATTGTCGGCTACTACGACGAATCCGTGTTCCGCGACTTCATCAAAGACTGCTCGCGCACCCACCCCAAGATCAGCGTCAAGTACCTGCGCGAGTATCAGGCGCTGGGAACGGCCGGCGGTCTGTACCATTTCCGCGATGCCATCCTCAAAGGCCGACCCGACCGCTTCTTCGTCCTCAACGCCGACGTTTGCTGTTCGTTCCCGCTCGAGCAGATGCTCCGGCTGTTTGACGAGAAGGACGCCGAAGCCATCATCCTCGGCACCAGGGTTCCCAACGACGCGGCCACCAACTTTGGATGCATTGTCAGCGACACGCATAGCAAGAGAGTGCTTCACTACGTGGAAAAGCCGGAATCACACATTTCGAATCTGATCAACTGTGGAGTATATCTCTTTGCTACGGAGGCCATCTTCCCCAGCATCAAAAGTGCGATCAAACGACGCAGCGATCGACCCCGTTTGGTGTCATATCCGTCGTCCGATGCGCTCGATTCGCAGTATGTCTCACCGGGAGACGAGGACGGAGAGAAGAACGAAGTGATACGGCTGGAACAGGATATTTTGGCAGATCTTGCCGACAGCAGGCAGTTCTTCGTCCTGGAGACCAAGGACTTCTGGCGCCAGATCAAGACCGCGGGCTCTGCCGTGCCTGCGAACGCGCTCTATCTCACTAAAGCGTTCCAGACGCAGTCGGACGAGCTGGCGAAGCCATCGGCCAACATCCTGCCCCCCGTTTTCATCCATCCCAGCGCGCACGTCGACCCCAGCGCCAAACTCGGACCCAACGTGTCCATTGGACCGCGTGCAGTGGTCGGCGCAGGAGCACGAATCAAGGAGTCGATTGTTCTCGAGGATGCAGAGATCCGACACGACGCGTGTGTGCTGTACTCAATCATTGGGTGGGGCAGCCGTGTAGGTGCGTGGGCGCGCGTCGAAGGCACGCCGACGCCGGCACGCGAGCTCAGCACGAGCGTGGTCAAGAATGGGGTCAAAGTGCAGAGCATCACCATTCTGGGCAAAGAGTGTGCAGTGGCCGACGAAGTGCGGGTGCAGAACTGCGTCTGCTTGCCATATAAGGAGTTGAAGCGGGACGTGCAAAACGAGGTCATCATGTGAGCGAGCACGTTGGAGCTCGGGGTATTAGAAGATAGAGTATTGTTGGTGCAAGATTTCACAGCGCAGCTTTCCCACAGTCCCAAGTCGACGGTAACGCTTCCGTACCGTGGTTGTCGTGAGCTGTGGGATGACACCAGGATCGTCACACGCAGGCTGCATTGGGGAGCTCTGACCCGTTGACTGTGACGGCGAAGATGGAGTGCTCAACCAGCGAAGAGAGCTGCTTGCGCACAGCGTGGGAACAGTGCCGTGTCTGTTGAGAGCGCAATGGTGGCGATATATCATCCTCGTGAATATATCAAAATGCACTGTGCACTGTGTTTGGTGGGTCGGAAACAAGGGGACTGACTCCGCCGCGTGGGCCAGACCAGACTGATGATCCTTGTTGAACCTCCAGAACCTACTACTGCTACACATATACTGCTGCACTCCACAGAACCCTCCGATACGATGATATGAGTGGATAAATATCGGACGGAACAAGTAGTCACTGTCCCTTTGTTGGTGTATTGAATACTGCTTACAAAGGAGGAATGGGAGTAGAACGAGAGAAGAGAGTAGGAGTCTGAGGTGGTGGTATTTCGCTGACGTAGAAGTGCCTCGTGTCTGTCTCGGTCCATCTGTTTGTGTTCAGTCTCTCTCTCTTATCGATCGCTCTCCAGCTTGACCACCATCACCGTCACCGCCGCCGTCGCCTCTGCTCCTTCTCCAACACGCGGCTGCTCAATCTCCATCGCCGTCGCCCCATCGGCCATCGTCCCTCGTCCTTCGTTCGTCGTCCATCGCCGATCAGCGACGACTTACCCGCCAGCACTCTGGCCGCCCGGCATCACGACCACGACCATCGGGGCCCAGCGAGCCACGACAGCGTTCCAGCAAACGGCCACAACAGCGCCCATGCACACGCAAAGCTGACTGCTGCTGCCGAAATCCACTGTCTGGCCTACCTGGCGAGACTCTTCCGCCCTCCATAACAAGCTTCGCTCCTGCGTAGTGCGCGCACACTTCTCAGTTCTCGCAGCAGAAACCCTTCGGATCGCCATTGTCCTCAGAGCAACAGCGCGTCCATTGTCCGGATCGCGGCGCAGACATGGGCAATCAACCGTCCAAAGACGGCAAGAGCAGCGGCTCGCAGACCCCAACGGGCCCCGAGCTGGGCTCATACCCGTCCTTCAGCAAGTCCGACACCAAAGAGTCCTCGCGCTCCTTCCGAACCGCCTTGCGCACAAAGATCCCCGGTAAGTCGTCCACGGACAGCCCGCGCGCTAGCAGCAGCAACCTCGTGGGCGACAACTCCACCACGAGCTTGGACAAGACGGACTCGCAGTCCGTCAAGTCAGCGACTAGTGGCAAATCAGGCAGGCACTCGCGTGCCTCTGCTTCCATCTCGGAAACTCCGCGCAGGGGCAGTCTCGCGGGAGACGATGCGGAAGACCAGCCTCCACCGTCGCCGACCACGTCCCCATCGGTGACCACGGGACATCAGTACAGCGAGATCGAAGAGGCACAGCGCAGTGGAGAGGTCGATGCGGTCTCCGATGCGCCGCCGCAGGGCAACATCCACCAGACATATAACAAGGAGCCGACAGAGTCCATTCTTATGAAGAGACCGCCGCGCGAAGTGACCAATGGCCAAGGCGCGGCTGCTGCGTTGGCCATTATCGAAGGCACGCATTCACGCTCCCCCTCTACCTCCGGTGATATGGCCATAGGAGCGCTCAAGCCCGCCGATCTGGATGACATGATCAAACGTCTCGTGGATGCCGGCTATGCAGGCAAGGTCACCAAGACCGTCTGTCTCAAGAACGCCGAGATCACCGCCATTTGCAATGCTGCTCGCGAGCTGTTCCTGTCGCAACCCGCCTTGCTGGAACTGTCGACCCCGTGCAAGATCGTGGGTGATGTTCACGGCCAGTACACCGATCTCATCCGCATGTTTGAAATGTGCGGCTTTCCTCCCAACAGCAACTTTCTGTTCCTGGGCGACTATGTGGACCGCGGAAAGCAGAGTCTCGAGACCATCTTGCTGTTGCTGTGCTACAAGCTACGATATCCCGAGAACTTCTTCCTGCTCCGAGGCAACCACGAATGCGCCAATGTGACTCGAGTCTATGGCTTCTACGACGAGTGCAAGCGAAGGTGCAATGTTAAGATCTGGAAGACCTTTGTGGACACCTTCAACACATTGCCCATTGCTGCCATTGTAGCCGGCAAGATCTTCTGCGTACACGGAGGACTATCGCCATCCCTATCTCACATGGACGACATCCGGAACATTGCCCGGCCGACAGACGTGCCGGACTATGGGCTCCTCAACGATTTGCTCTGGTCTGACCCTGCCGATATGGAAGCAGATTGGGAAGCCAACGAAAGAGGCGTCAGCTACTGTTTCGGCAAGAAGGTGATTATGGAATTCCTGCAGAAGCACGACTTTGACCTGGTCTGCAGAGCACACATGGTCGTGGAAGACGGATATGAGTTCTTCAACGAGCGGATACTGGTAACCGTGTTCTCTGCGCCCAATGTAAGCTCTACTCCTGCGATACGACATAATCTTCTTGCTAACCGTTGACACAGTACTGTGGCGAATTTGACAATTGGGGAGCTGTGATGAGTGTTTCGGGCGAGCTGCTCTGCTCTTTTGAGCTGCTCAAGCCACTCGACTCAAGCGCACTCAAGACTCACATCAAGAAGGGCCGCGCGAAGCGCAACAGCATGTTGAACAGCCCGCCCGCCAGCCAATTTCCTCAAAGTTACTAGAAGCCGCATACAGACGAGATCACCAGGAAAGCATTTATAGTCCGCCTACCAAAGTCGACGCAACACACATGGCAGTGGTACAGGGCTCGAAAGAGGCCACCCCATGCGGGCGCAGTAGACAGCGCCACGCGTGCAGTTCAGCTTCGACCACGGCTACAGCTACAGATCCAGATCTACCATGGCAATGCTGACTGGCAAACACCACGCATACTTGCTGCGGTTTGCCATCCAGCAAAACATGGGACCAAAGGAACAATTCGAGGGAGCACGAATGGCAATCGAAGTACGAGGCGCAAAGTCGCAGTCAGGGCTGCATATTAATAGATGGAAGTGGAACACTTGCATGGCGTACGGAGAGCAGGGCGGGCAGACGGATGGAGAGGGAACCAAAAGGAGTAGTCCATTGGCTGGTGCCTCGCACGACCAACAGACGTTACAGAGACGAGGGGTGAACGAACGCATGGCAGCGGCCACATACAGAGGTTTTGCGATTTGGGATTGTAACAGGAGTCTGGCGCAGGGTAGCGCGGAAACATGACCCGCTTGCTGAATGCTGTGATGAATTTCATTTCAATGCTGTGTCAAGCCCTCACTGTCTTGGCGTGAAGCAATCGCCAGGGGCATGCTGTCTTGCTTGCCCATACCACGCTGACGCCATGGTAGTAACCCATTTATTGACTATAGCTGTAGTAGTTAGCAGAGAGAGACTTGAAACTATGAAGCAGTTGCAACACTAGAAGGCGCATGGACGCGACCATCTATACAGACGTTCCAATATTTACATGTCGAAGAAGAAGAAGAAGCAGAAGAAGATGTACAATTCCAAAAACCAGCCACGTGTTCCGGCACGCTATCGCGAATGCATGCATGCTCAAAACGCTGATGAATCTTTGCCGCCTCGTCGGGCTGCCCCTATGCGTGCTGCTGGTATCTCAGAAAGGACTTGTGGCCACAAAAGCACAAGGAAAAGAAAAGACATCATGCATTTTGCTCTCATGTCATGATGCTCGCAGACATGCTAAAAGAAGAATGCAATGCCAGGACGAAGCTTTTCCACGGAGCACGGCGACCAGACAGACTCGAGTGATGGCTGAATGCGACCATTCGAGTCCGTTGAAAAGTGCCGAAGCGGGGCGTATCGGCGGCGCTGTGCTCGAGCTTCTCGCGTGGGGTGGGTAGTCCAAATTACATGGAGAGGATGTGTTCGCCCTTGCCTCGATAGCGCTGGAGCTCGAGACCAACCTCTCGCATTCTCTCGGCCCCTTTACCTGGCTTCACTTTATAAGCCTTCTCGCCTTTGGCGGCAGCCTTTGCGCAGAGCTTCGCATGAAGCTTCTCTTTGCGTCGCTGTCGCTTCGTTTCGAGACCCTTGTAGATGTCAATCGCCCCACGCTTGTGGTGATCGGGGGCATGAATGTGTTGCCCAGTCTCAGTCTCCTCTCCATCATCCATGCGGTAGCCATTAAACTTGCCGAGGGTATACCCGCCGTTCCTGGGTAGAGAAGCAGTATGTGTCAGCTGCGGCCGGCTGGCGAGCACATTTGCTTGGCTCTTGTTTGCTCCGAAACCAAAGGAGACTGGAGAAACTCTTCTTGTGTTTGGCGGAGAAGTCATTTTGTGAGCCGCCGGTGCTGGAGAGCGGCTACGCATTGGCGATTTGCCGAACAGCTTCCGTGGCGGAGGGGAGCGCGCTGTGGCACGCCTGCTGGTGGGCGGAGGAGAACGTGCAGGGTTACGACGTATTGGTGGAGGCGGTGAACGCGTGGTCGTGCCACGCTTCATCTTGCCTGGAGCCGGTGAACGACGGCGGGGCGGCGGAGGTGGAGATCGATGTACATGGCTTGGTCTTCGACCCCGTCTTGATGACCGACGGCGGACAGTCGAGTCCCCATCGAGGTCATCCAGCGTGCCATGCATGAGACTTTCGTGATCGCTTTCCTCTGGATCCTCGAGGTCGTCGTCATCCTCCTCATCCATCTCGGGATCTGAAGTTGGGAACGTTGGATCAATGTCCTGAGGCCGGGCTTTGTGCTTGGCAGCTTCCCGCTCCTTTTTGTGGTTCAGGAAAGCCTGCTCCAATGGCCGATCTTCATCTAGTGTACCGCACACAAAGTCGGTTGAATCAGGAATATCCACAGGCTCGGGTCGAAGAAATATCGGCATGGCGTTTGCAGGTAGCTTGCGAGCCTTTCGCAGCAGATTTCGAGGCGAGATGTGGCTTGAACTCACACTACCGACAGATGAGGCCAACGCTGTGTCTTGCACAATTGTTCTGGCCAGCTGATCAAGGTGATCTGTCGAAGTGGCGGCAGTCGACTGCCCGCCGGGTCTCCACCAATCTCCATCGCTGTCGTCGTTCTCCGAGTCAGACTCTGCAAATCCTTCTTCGTCATCGGTACGGAAACCATCATCGGACTCTTCTTCCACATCAATACCCTCGTCATCCTCATCTTCGGCATCGTCAACATCCTCATCTTCAGCATCGTCTTCGTCATCGGCTTCCTCTTCTTCTAGGACCTCTTCCTCGACCTCCTGGCAAGCCTTTCGGATCGTGATCTCTTTCTTGAGTGTGTCATTGACTGTGAGTCGACTCTTGTAGCACGTGGATTCCTGCACCCACTCTTCTGGCTCCTCCTCACTCGTGGCGAATTCATGGAAGCGGAGCGCCTCGGTGCTGTGGTCCGAGTCGTTTGAGAACTTACGTCGATGCACGGGAATGGCAGCAGAAGCTGTAGGCGTCGGGCGGGTGTCGAGGACGATTGGGCTTTTTCGGATGCTTTTCGGTGAAGCATGTGTGACCGTGCTGTCCGAGCCGCGATGTGCCTTGAGCGCACCATTCTTGCCACCACGCTCTGGAGGTGGGGGGCTTGCAAGACGTCGGATTGATGATTGTCTTTCCATTGGTGGCCTGGCATGCGTGGCCACCTGGGTCGGGCAGACGAACTTGAGCGCGCATTTGCGTTTCGGTGGCGACAATGTTGCGACCGGCTGAACTGGGGCCGCAGGAATGGTCGGCTGAGATGTCGGCGGTTTCTTCTCCTTCGTACCACCACATGCGAAGCTGATGCATCGCTTCCTGCCCAGGCTCGCCTCCACAGCCTTCTCCGATCCCGTCTCAGCCATCTTGTGGTCAGGCTCGGCAATCCTCAACTTGTCGCTCAAGGCCTTCTCCACGGTAGGAATCGGTGTCGTGATGAGTGTCGGCGGCAAGGGTGGCGAGTGAAACGGACTCGCCACGCTATGGCCGTCGTCGCTCGTTAGCTCTGCCGTCGATGTCGTGCTCTGGTTGCTCCATGTTGATTGTGTGCTCAGTGTGCGCGGTGGCGCCAGCGACCCTGTGTCCTCGTCGGTGTGTTCGGCCTCGGAATGGAGTTGCCGTGTCAACAAAGACTCGCGGCGTTCATACATGCGCGGGTCCGCTTTGTTGAAGGATGTGTAAGCAGTAAGCTTGGGTGGCGTCCACGTGGAACGACTCTTTCGTTCGTCAGGCGGCTCGTCCATTTCAGCCAGGAGCTCTTCTGAGTAGTCCATGCCGGCAGTGGCGGTGGGCGGTATTGAGCGCTCGGTCGGGCCACAGTGTCCCATGGTGAGGTGTAGAATGGACGTATGGTAAGGTGCAGACAGATGGGATTCACGTGACGAGTCGGACGTGAATGCGGTGGCCTACGGTCGACGCTGTGGCGCGGACTCGAGTAGATACCTCCTCCCGGAGCCAGGAAGGCACAGATGCGTGTCAATCAATGACCCAAATGGGCCGCCGATGCTATAACGAAGCGCGGGCGAACATGGTGGAGTCCGAGTTGTCGCAGAAAAGGACGCTAGAGTGCAGTGCGGTATGTGTTGTTGTTGATGATGTGATTGACGACCTAGCAGACAAAATGGCGAAAATGGAGTGCTGAAACCTGCTAGAGCGACATCAGCGTTGGTGGCCGCAGGCGGTGATGTGAGCAGTGCAGGGTTGCGTACCAGGCCGTAGCGGTGATTAAGGAAGATCGGGATTAGAAGTACTTGGCGACGTCAGGAAAAGCGCAGCAGCTGATCAACGGTGAGCCGCCGCTCGTCGCGAATCCTGCAGAATGGCGTCTGCGTGGGGTGGTGTTATGTACGCGCAATCGCGGTGTGTGTAGTGGTGAGGCGCTGATGAGAAGAGGGAAGGAGCCCAAGAGCAGCAGGAGCAGCGCCGAAGCAACAATAAAGAGATGGTGTGCCCGGCAAAGCGAGGATTTGGAACGCGCTGCTGCGGTGGGATCGCGCACACACAAGTCAGTGAGAGGGCGATCTCTGATCTCTGGTCAACGGAACGAAGAATACTCTGCAAAACTGCTTTCCTGCTAGCGCGGCCACAAGTGAATGATTATTTCTGTTGGAGCAGGAGCGTCCGGCATCCTCCTTCGCCCCTCTCGTCTCACGTCACCACACTTCTCCTTGTTTCTTTCTGTCCATGTACGTTCCATGTACGTACTAGCAACCGTGCCACTATCCTGTGCCAGCAACTCATGAATGTTGACAATAGCAACGTCGCGACACTACCTGTGACCGCTCTCTCGCCAACCAACAACTGCCGCCGCAGCTCGGCGTATGCAGATGCGTTAAATTTGTGATTGGCTTGAGACATCATGCACGTAGCCGCGTAAAAGCAACGGTGCGAACCACCGGCATGATGCAGCATCGCCTCTGCTTCTTCCCAGCGGCTCCATCACACGGCGGCCACAGCAATGAATAATCACACACGTGCAATGGATGGTCGAATCCAGTTGACACGGCCGTCACCGGTCATTATGTCCCGAAGCACCTGGAAGAGACTGTCCATGGCACGATTGCTGAGCCCCTGGTAAGGTCCGTGAGATCACCGAGAGATGCATGAACACGGGCCCCGCGATGGCACCGGACGACCGCATGATGAGAGCGAGTGCTGCATGTAGCGGTTACATTCCGACAACACCAGGAGGCAAGGGCACAGCTTGCACCAATTGCCTTCATCTACGCCTGAAAGCAGGAATCCGACCTTACAACGCGAAAGCACCAATGGAGGAGTCGCCTGTGTTCTAGTACTGTAGTGTGACATGGCCGAACACTTCTCCGCGGCCACCCACTTCACCAGCAAGCCAGCAGTGAGACCCCGCCAATCCTGAGAATGGTGCGACCTCGAGGCCGATGTCCTGCGTTACAGGACAGGGCCTCCCCCACGAAGGCGTTGCGTTTCATGCAGTAGTGCACGTTCATGCCGTTGAGCGTCTGCAGTGCGACCACGGAGGCGGACTCGAGCATAGATCCGCTGTCAGACAGGTCAGCGACAATTTTTGCACTGCTGACAGACAGTCTGAAGAGTCTGGAGCCAGCCACCAGTCACGGCTGCGAGTTGTGTTCCGCGTAATCACAGTACGCGCCCCCCAAGCGTGGACATGATTGCATCTTTCCATCGTCAAGCAAACTCCACAACGATAGTCAGCTCTCCAGATGCGTGTCGTTCCCACCCATACCACAATTGAAGAAAGATCAAGAACGACCCATGTTCGGTTCGGCATAGGGATGAATCCAGTTAGAGTTCTGTCAGAACAAACTGACTTCTTCGGCGGCGTCATACAACCAAATCCTGACAGTCATCGATCGCGAACGGGCCTCCAACCGGAATCAAGCTCGCCAAGCTATGCTCAAAGCAAATCACGGTGCAGCTCCGTCACTCATACTGGCTGAATGGCTTGCTGGACTAACAGATCTCGCCCCGGGACCTACCACTACCTCCTACCGCTGCTTGATTGGAGATGCTTCCTGCAAGGACACGGACGTTGCTCGCCTTCCTGCCATTGGAGGATGGACGTTAGTAGTCCTTCAGCGACACCAATAGTAACAACAGCAATGGCAACAATGGAATAATCGGCATTCGTGCTGCTCGTCGATGAAGCAACTAGCTTTGATGCACGCCACATGGTGATTCTTTGCATCTTGTCATAGATACTCTGCTGCCGCAGGGAATTAGCTACCTGCATGCCACGACAGCTCTCCGAGTTGGGCAGTAGCTTGTAATGAGCGACCGATGAAACTACGAGGGAGGCGTCTGATACAGCGGACTCGGCGCAAGTACTGAACGCGTGCATTGCTGCCTATAGTCTGGTCTGCGTGGACGTCGGGTCGTTAGGTTGACCATTCCGACAACCCCCCATGTGGACAGATGGTTGACTCGGACAGAGGCAGATGTACGAGCGTACATGACCCAGAGTGTGCAACGATTTCAAGCCGATGATGAACAGCCTCAGATCCCACCCATCACACAGCACGTGTGTTTGATCAACTCTCCGGCGCTCTATGCCCAGCCTGATACCAACTCCAAATATTCAAGCCAATCTTCTGTCCCTCGACCACCGGCATACCCGCATGAATCGTCTCCTTGAAACCCCGTCCCTCGGCGTCGAAATTCATCCAAAACACCGCACTGCCTCTTTTCGGCTGAAATGTCACGCCACTTTCGCCATCATCATCATCTTCTCTCTGATCATCACCATTACCACCACCACCACCTTCCGCGTCAGAATCGTGTCCAGGGGCACATTTGACAAACTCGCACCATTCCACCCCCTCACTGACCCCTCTACTACTACCACTACTACTATTAGGCCGTTCCATCCTCGGAAAATTCGTCCCGCCGCCAATACACTCATCCTTTAAATAAACCATAAAACTGCTCACGCGGCGTGAAATTCGCGACGAAGACGCCCAGTCGTAGTGTAAGCTGTAGTGCCCCGAGACATTGTATCTCTGGGTCCAGAGGCGTTCGATGAATGTATCCCTTGGCCAACCCTGGAAGGCTAGGGCGCGGCGCTCGATGCACTGCACGGTTGGGGAGCGGTCTATGGCGGCTTTTTCGGAGTTGCGGACGGATGGGTCGGTGGTTTCGCGGTTGGCGTGGAAGATTGTTGAGGGGGTCCATTTCTGGGTGCTGTTATGACAAATAGAAATGCTGTGTTAGAAGTTGTGCAAGTGCAAGTGAAGTGTGTGGAAACATGGTAGATAGGACGTTGTTGGATGATCGTACCTCAACTCAATCAAATGCTCGACTTCCTCCTCGCTCAAAAACCCCTCGATGTACACCATCAATGGCGCCGTCGAGAAGATATGTGTGACGTATTCATGTCGTGGACATTGTATGTTCTTGTCCGGGTAGACGAGATGTTCCAGTTTTGTTGTCGTCGAGTGCACGTCCGGTGGTATTTTCTCTTGGTGGTTGGGAATGGTTGACTTCTTTGATGATGACGACGATGATATGCCAGGCGCACCGAGCAGCACGAAGATGACGAGGGCGATGATTGCGACTTCGAAGGCTGTGCGGAAGGTTCTACTTGATTGCTCGGGCATTCTTTGCTTGTGATGATGGACTTGGTACTTAGTCGGGTGTCGTGGAAATGGCTTGGTTCAAGTGGGCTGGAGATGCCATTAGGAACATCTGGGTGGATGTGGATGAATTTGCTCTGCAGCACTGATGTGTGAGGTCGTGTCGTGTTTCATGGTTCCCCACTTTTCATTTGTAAATCGAACCTGTCTGTAGCCTACACTCCAGAATCGAGAGCAATGTTGACCAGCCTTACCGGGGCATATTCTGAGCGTGTCGTAACCTGCGCGCGATAGTATTGTCACGAGCGATGCACGTGAGACCAGTTATACAGTTACCTTTTCTAGCGTAGTCGACGCTGAGTTTTGTAAATCTTGGTGTTGTCCTACACTACTCGATGGTGTCGTTGAAGAGGGTGCAGTCGATCGTTTCCCAGGCAATGGCTGCTGCTGGCTTATCAGAGCAGAGCAGGTCGGCAGCCTTCAAGTGGCCAGCAGAGACTTGGACTCGTAGCGGGAGAATCTTGGGCATGTACTGCGCTGATCATACAGTAGTGTACAAGTTCGTCGAGCGGAAGCGTGGACCGCAGACGTTTACTCCTCATCACACCCGAAAATGCTAACTGTTTCGTCTCTCACCACACTCTACATAGAGGCTGCCCGCCAATCTGTCGTTCCGCGCACTCTCTCGCCTCCATGAGTCCTCGATCTGTGCTCACGGCCATGATCTCGCCGACGCGTGTCAGAGGCTTGACTTCGCCTGCCTGACTCCCGCGCACGATTCTCCCCAGGTCTCTGCTGTTTAGCCATACCCGTTTCGTGGGCTTGGAAATCATCTGTGCTTTGCTTATGACCGGCTTGCTCTCGTAGTATTTCAGCCCCAGCCACAGCCTCCTCGAGGCACGGTTTTCCTGCGTGACAATGCCTTCCGTGTCCATGTGCGAGGGATCTTGGAAGTCTTCGATCGGTAGGGTGACGGATTGTTTGGACACTGGCAGACCCATTGCTTCAATCGTGATGCCGTTTAACTTAATCTCACGCTCCGACACAAATGAGTTCTTGCCCGCAATCGACGTGAGGGTGCCCAGGTCGAAGCGCATGCTCTCGAGCTCGTGCAGTGGCAAGTGGCCGAATCTCTCAAAGATGGCTTGTTGTTCTGCTGGTCGGCCCGCAAGCACCTGCCTCTGCACATTCGCCCTCCTCGCCTCTGGCGTTGCTCCTGAAGCCTGCTCCAGCGATGTGATCTCTCGTTGCGCCTCTGCCGCGCTGTCGAGTTGCTCCAATTCTTCCCGCTGCCGTTGGAACTGGGTCTCTCGTTCCTCTATCAGGGCGTCCACCTGCGCGCGCACGTCGCTGATGAAGCGCGGGATCTGCTGCGCCCAGCCGAGTCGCTCGAGATCTTCCAAAGTCCTCCGTCCATGCTGATTCGCAAATTCGATGGCCTCCTGCGAGAAGCCCAGTGACTGCAGCTGTTCTGAAGAGTAGCCCTTTCTCACGACCAGTGCCAGCGCTGCCTCGGCGGAGTGTCGATTGCGCCCGGCGGCGCCATGGGGGTAGTTTGTGACGTGGTGATTATCGCGTGGTCCTTGGCCGAAGACTGAAGCAGGCGGCGACGGGCCTCCCAGCTTGACCTGTGATAGAAAGCCCTGTTTCTGCAGCAGCAGGGCCAGGGACAGGTGCAGTTTGGTGTATGGGATGGAGGTCAGGCCGAGGCGCGCGAGAGAGGCGTTCTGCAGATGCGAGCAGATGTGCGACAGCTGCACCAGAGACATGGTCAATGTTGACGTTGATGTCAAGAATGTCCAGACAATCAATTAGAACTAACTAATGAAAGTCGCGGACATGCGAGGCCGCTCTGCGATGGCCGGCTGGATGTCTTGGCACGTCCATCTGCTCCGTTTCATTGGTTGTCTTGCCGCGCATTCAACCTGCATCTGCATCTGCATCTGCTCTGATCTTGCTGTGACTGACTACTGACGGACTCCAGCAAGATGGATTGGCGGAGCTGCAGACCAGATGTCGCTGTTTCTCTCTTTCTCTCTCTCTTTCTCCCTCTCTTCCTTTCTTCATCCCTCTCTCGCTATACCGCCTGACTGTTGCTGACTTGTAGAGACGACCCACTAACGATCATGCCGGCAGGACCAGGCGAGCAGCTGCTGACGACGCTGTACGCCATCCTTCCACCTCCTTCTACTGGCACCTCCTTCCACTGACACCTCCTCCCACTGACACCTCCCGTGCAGCTTCGCCGACGTGCACTACTTCTACAGCGACCCAGCATCCAAGCCCGCCCACGACCGCTTTAGCAAGGGCAGCTATGTCTACCTGTACTACAACACCATCACCTTGCACGCGAAGCTGGAGATTGCAAACCACCCAGGCTCGCCTGACCAGGACGCCTTCCACGGCTCCCTGCAGGCCGCAAGCGTGAAGTACAACCACTTGCAGCCAGCAGTGCTGTCATTTGTGGTCGATGGGCAAGCAGTCACAGACCACCAGACCTGGCACCTGCCCAGCTACGATGTGAGGAACGAACAGAAGTACCTGTACAAGATCCACTCGTTGGACGTCTATTTGTGGACGGAAAAGGACGCCGGAACACTGCTCGGCCACCTCAAGAGTGTTTTGGGTCCTGACCGCTTGTCGATGAAGAATGCTCCGGCCACGCAAAGTCCACCCCCTGAGCATAGAGACTCCATGAGCCCGGTGGTGCAGCAGTTGGAGCGGACAGCCATTGGGAGTAGTTTCCCACCCAGGCCCACGAGCGTCGTCTATGCGCCTTCCATTCCTGGGCCACCAACGCCGCAGCCGAACTTTGCTTCGTCTCAGCCCACTTTTGGGGCATATAATCCTGCCGCGCCGGCAGCACCGGAGCCCGTCACCTATAGAGAGAAGACGCCTCCGCCCCCTGATGACGGCACTGGTACTGGCTTGCAGCACGCAGCAAAATACGACAGTGCGCCTCATCAGCCTCATTATGCATCCACTCCGGGTCTTTACCAGAACTCGGCACAAACCACGCCGCAGGCAGCATATTTCAGTGGTCCTCCACAACAGCCGCAGTCAAGTTTTCCAGGTCCACCCTCTGCAGCACCGACGCCGGACGTAGCGCGTGCGAAATCTGGTAGTATACCACCGCCTCCACAATCCCCTCCCGCGCAAACTCGGGCCCCTTCATTCGGGCCCATGGCAGCTAGCACCATTGGTCCTGCGTCACCCCCTCCGAACCAGACTTCTTTCCGGCAGTCCTCGTTCGGGGCGCCAGTGACACAGCACGCTGCATATAACCCGCAGCACGCCAATTTTCCGGGCTCGCCAGAGTTTGGGCCACAGCCACCTACACCTTCTGCGCCGCCTGCATACGTCCCAACCCAGTCACCTGCGACTCCACCGCAGCAGGTTCCCATCGGCGGTTACAGCAACTACTCGTACACTTCTTCTCAACAGCTGGGTTCAGGTCAGCACAACCAGCATGGTGCATATACTGGTGATCTCCATGCACAGGCGTACAGGCCGACCGAATCCGAGCAAGGCACACACTTTGGAGAAGCGCCCAAGATCCGAAGGGCACAGACAAGCCAGGACGGAAGTATGCAGGGGAAGAATAGCAAACTGCAGGATGGCGTGGGCAAGGTGGAGGGAAAAGTCGGCAAGTTCTTCAGCAAGCTCGATAAACTCTACTGAGTGTGATGTGCCTAATGCATAATAATACTACAATTCTAGCTTGCCCCTGGCATCCATCAAAATGCAACACCCTCAAGATGCGACAATGTTTGGCAACTCCGTTGCTTCCGAGAATGTAATTGTAGCATTCTGCATCCTGATGCCAATGTTGGTGCGCGGCAGACCCGGCCAGAAATTCTTCTCAAACTCGTCCCCTACCGCATTAAAGCCCGTCTCTTCACCGTCGCCGCCAATCTGGTCCATTTTGATCGTTCCCAGCACAGCATTGTCTAGATTGAGTCAGCATACATCTCGCGGCCACAGCATATCAGTAACAACATACCTGTACACTGCCCCGGCACCACAGACTTCCAACCAGGGCCTCCCTCCGCCAATGCACTAAACGCATCAGTCCCTGCCAAGACCGGCGGCTGGAACAGCGTCGCGTCAATCCCTAACAGAGAATACAAATCCGTCGAAAAGGGTAGCGTGGGATTGAGATTGAGTCCAGTGGGCAACACTCCTGGTAGGAGAGATGATAGTGTTTTGCCGAGGAGATTCTGCGGGAGGAGAGGCGCAAAGGTCATTTGGAAAAAGGGTTTCTTCGATGCAGAGGATTCAGAGCCATCACCGGTTGTGTCAAAGGGGTAAACTTTGACTGTAGCGGAGCCGTCGGATGCGTACGTCCAATCGAAGCGGGCAAGGTGCTTTGGGATGTTCCAGAGATTGCGCCGGCGAGGATGTTAGTCGTCTCTTGTCTGTGGAGGGGGGTTTCCCTTTCTCAAGGGGAAAGGAGTGATCATACCCATTGGACATTGTATACTTCTGGCTAACGTAGATCCGACTAACGCGAGCGCCGGATTGTTTCGTGCCGTTGTTGGAGAAGCCGAAGAAGCCGGGGACGATGAGCAGTTCGTCGTAGGGGCCCTAGTATAAAAGGTCAAACATCTTTGCTGCTTGTTTTAAAAACCTGCCATGTGCTGCTGCTTGAATTGAACTGAAGAAAACACAGCTCACCACAGGACTCTCCATATACCTCAACACCTGGATCATGCCGACCTTGCCCACAAACTCTCCCGCTATAGACGCTGGATTCTGGCGTTCATGAGGGGGAAAGGCTTTTGTTGGCAATTTATTTCCAAACAGTGGGATTCCAGCGCCCGGCAGTAGGAAGAGGCCGTAGATGTCGCCTTTTAGTGTCCATGGCGCCTGTGGATGAAATAATTGGTAAGTGTCACTTTTCCTGCTTGATTCTCTCAAATACATCTCTACTCCATAGCTCAACGCTCATCTGATTTGAACTGAGTGGAAATGAAATGCTCTGAATAGAATGGATCAACACACCGGAACCAACTCAATCGGCTCGGGAGACTCATTCGTACAGTTTGTACAAGCCTGTACTGCGTGGAAAGTAGCAGCCGCTGCCGTCAGAGTCCGGAGCAGCAGCATTCTCGACTGTTCTCTTCACGCTGAAGGTGAAGAAGATGTATGAAGTATGTGGTAAGTCGGAATGGTAGAGGTGAAGTTCAAATCATCATATTCTCTCGGTGAGAATGCAGATGTAGTAGATGATGTACTAATAGGCGGCACTAGACTACTCACCCGGATATCGATGCAAGCGAGTTATGCCGATATTTTCGCGTCTCGGAATCGATGCTCGCTTTGGACTACTACTCCCCAGCCTCGCCATACCATTGGGCGGCAGGGGTTGGGGGTCGCAGAAGGGCGCTGTTCGGGCGCTGGAACATCGACCTCGGTTCTGGTGGTTGTGTGGAAGATGTCGTCTGCATGTGTGTCAGTGTGTGAATTGCTGTCTATTTCGGATGTGATATTGTTAGTTTTTTTTTCTTTCTTCGCTCCATTTGTCTTACTCATCTGCTCTAGGCTGAGATACTTGGAAAGCTGCAAGCTACTGGTCGTTACAAGAGACAAGATCGATCTTCTTGATGCGATATGCTTGTTGAGATCTGCTGGCGAGGACTCTCGTTCATGTACGAGGACGCTGGTACTGGAAAGCCAAGGGCCGACGTAATTCTACTGATTAATCAGACTGCCATGCATGCGAGATACGAGCTAAATCTCGCCTTATATACTATCTGGTCTGAAGAGCCTGCAAGTACTTCTGGGCTAGAACTGCTGCCGCTCGTGTAGTGTGCCCGGGCCAACTTGAAGGTTGGGCAAACCCGTAACTGTAAGATCACACGCATTCTGAGTACTGTCGTCCATGCCAACGTCCACCACACGGGAAGCCTGTACGCGCAGTCATTCCGCTCAATCGCAGTCGTCCATCGCGTCCAGAATATCCGAATCCTGCACCGAGACTGCGTCGTCGTTGTCATCCGATTCTTCTCCATCTTCACCAGTCTCAGTATCCTCACCTTCCACACCTTCCGACGTGTTGGTTCCGTCAGCGCCCAGCTTGCGTCGCTTAGTGCTTGGTCCCTCGCCTGGCGAAGCAGGGTCACTGCCGAGTTCCTCCACTTTCTTGTTGTACGCAGCACGACGCTTGTCGCTCTGCATTTGAATTTTCAGCATGTTGCGGTGACCTGTGCGTCGACCGAAGTATTCAATATAGCAAGTAAAGTCCTTGACGTTCGCGTCGTACCACTCTAGCTCGCCGTCCTGATATCCTCTGCTCTTGGGCTGTACTTGCTTCTGACCGAGAGCCGCGGAGATGCGCTTCGTGATCGTGGCCTTGTCGCAGTAGCAGCCGTTGTAGCAGAAGCGATCGCGGACATCTTTGTTTCCGTAGCCACCTTCGCTACACACACGCAGAAGGAGACCGCGCCAGAGCAGCTCTGGACAGAAGTCGACAATGCATTCTGCCGCGCGGCGAGTGAGAATTGGTGTCCTGTCCAGCTGTTTTCTGGTGAGAACGCTGTCGCGGACGGAAAAGATGGCCTGCTGCAGGCCTTCGGTGACGCCTTTCTTTCCTGGGTTCCAGCAGATGCGCAGCTTCGCCATGATATCGTTGGTCAGCAAATCGGCCATGCCGGCGTCGATGGCATCGTCGGGCAATTCATAGCCCAACTCCCTGCCAGCATTCTCGCTAGCGGCGTCCGCCCATGAATAGCCACCAGAGTGATCGCCGGCATCGTTCTTATTCTGGCCGCGCTTCTTCTTCTCCTTTGGCTTGGTCTCGTTGTCGAGCGATGGTTCGCTCTTCGTCAAGCCAGCTTTCTTCGCTATGCGTGCCTGACCTGGAATGTGGTCAGTATATTGCAGAGTGATGGCGTGCATGTCTCCGACTTACGCTGCATTTCCTGCAACGACGCGTCAATGTCGTCGATGCGTCGAATGTTGTGGTCGCGTGTTCTAGTCATGGCATTCAATGTTGCAGCGTCGTAGATAGTATCGTCCCAACTGGCGTTCAGCTTCGCTTCAGGGAAGTTGATCTGGCGGGTCCATGGGAACTCGTCAGCCTCAGCCTGACGGCGCACAGGACGCTTGCCAGCTTTCGAACCACCCGCCCGAGCCTGTCTCTTGGGCTGCTTTTGCGTGTCGGTGGGCTTCGTGCGTGGAGGATACGGCGGAGTCGGCGGCGGCGGCGGCGGCGTACCGTGTGCCGGAGTCTCCTTCTTCTCACGTGGCTTCCTGTATCTAAGGTTAGCGGTGTTTTGAGTGGAAGGGAGAAAGGCACATACTTTGGTGCCTTTGGTGGCTGAAACCCTGGCGTTTGAGCTGACGCAGGCACTGAAGATCCGTACGATGATTTTACAGCATGTCCGACATACGTTCCGAGCGGAACACCGTATGGGATCGACTGTGGCTGGCCCACCGGGCGGCCAATACCCGGTGGCAGCACGCCGTTTTGCGCAAGACCTGGCTGAGCGTAAGGCTGAGATGGCAAAATGCCGGGTGGGAGCTGGCCACGATTTGGGTGTGGCGCACGGTCCAGGTGGTGCTGGTTTTGCATTGCAGGGACGTGCTGGTTCAAGATGTGTGGTGGCACCTGTTGTTGCTGTGGAGGTATCTGATGCTGCGTCTGAAATGGTGGCTGAGGAATGTGCTGGCTAGGCCCAGGTCCGGGCGGTGGTCCACGCATGTTGCGCGATGGCGGAAGGGGAGCTGCGCTCGGCGGCGCAAGCGGACGAGCTAGGTCCGGCGACAGTGCTGGTACACGATCGCGCCCATAGATTGGAATCCCAAAGTTGCGCCAGCGCATGCGCTCCACAAGCTGGTAGTAAGCGTTGCTGGCTTGGTGTTGTGGGATCACCCATCGCGCCAGTGGGAAATCCTCGAGGTAGCGCAGCATTTCATTGTCCTTCTCTCGCTGATACTCCTCAGTGAGCGCCCAGTTGCCATTAATAGCGTACGGGGTGACGTTGGAATACATGATCTCCCAATCTCTGCGTGTCACATCGGAGAAATTCACCCAAGGGCGCTGTGGAAGCGGGTATCCAGCAACTTCGTCGTTGGACGGCTCCGAAGAGAGTGTGATGACTGAACGTGCATCGTCTTCCAGATCCTCGTCTTCTGCCTGGTCGACATACTCAGGTTCATTTGACAAGTCGTACTCTTCTACAGCATCATCACTGTTGACGTCAGAGTCTTGAGACGGAGCTTCTCGCGATGGTGCTTCTTCTGTCGGTGCATTTCGCTGCACGGACAGCTACTGTGCGGTTAGCGCGGGAGTCAAGTCTTTGCATCGGTGTGGGTGGCGTCTTACCGAACTCTTCCGACTTGAGAGCTGGCTGGCACTTCTATTGTTCTTCGCGGACTTGACAGACTCTCGACCTGACTGAATCGATGCTGAGGAGGACTTTCTGATGGCAGCTCTCGGCTTCACTTCTATGGTGTCCGCGCTGAAAGACTTTGATGGTCTCTTCCGTCCGGCACGACTAAGCGTGCCGGCAGTGCTGGCACGCGCCATGTAGTGATGTCCTTGAAAAGGGTCAGCTTGTGTCCGCCACAAACTTGCAACAAACGAGACGCGACAGGCAGTGGCAGGCAGTGGCAGAAAGTGGCAGTTCCTGTCTACGTCAAAAGATCCGGCGTCCAGAAAAGTAGATTTTTTGGCCTCCACCAACTTGTGGTGAACAACCGTTGTCACTTGTCGATACCGGCGGGGTCGAGTTGATGATGATGCAGGGCCTGTGTTGTCTTGTGCGGTGGAAAGCCGATTCGTGTCGTTGTTTTGTGTCCGTCACTCGTCGCGTGATGATGGTTGAGCTTCTGGGTTTTCGGCGTGTTGACGAAGTCAGGTGAATGTTTTGCGTCCAAGGGCCCACAATGACTTGGCGCTGTGCTTCATTCACTTGGGCCGGGATCCGTCAGGTGGATAGTCGCGCAGATGCGCTTTGTTGCGTGCTCGAGTGGGTGGCAATCTGCAGAAGACGACTTCTGAGACAGCTTATGCCTGCAGGATAAGTAGTTGGAAAGCTCGTTGCTCACCAGACTGGAATTGCGCAGCTGCGCGGCTCCTGTCTCTAGCGCGTCACGTGGTTGGCGCAAGTGAATGATTGTCCGGTATGAAGTCTTCTGGTATCCATTCAGCGATGACGATGAAAGGTGAGTCACGGTCGTGTGTTGTTGTGGACGCGATGCGAAGCTTGACGAGATGGTGCAGGAGGAAGTTTCGAAGTGCTTTCACGGAAGGTGCGATGACGCTAGTACCAGCTGTCCGTGCTGAGTGAATAAAATCGCGGGACTAATGAACGAACGCCGATGCAGGTCTACATATGACAACTTGATGGCCAACAGGCTCAGCCTCTACTCCTCCGCGCGTGACCTCATAAGAGAAGCAAACTATCCGACGCGCCCAGTAGACGCAGTAGCAATGTATTGCAGCCAAAGGCAAGCACGAGTTTCACCACCGTCGCACAGCGCACTTCCTGCCTGCAACAAGCCGTCGATCGCAGCCGGGGAGAAGCGATGCTCGGACTGAGAACTCGAAATGACCTCCGCATGTTCAAGGAGGTCTCTAACATAAGTAGCAGTAGCAGTCTAGCCGGGACGCAGCTAGAAGATGATCTCTCCGCTGTTTTCGCCCTCGAACCCCAATTCAGCCAATTTCTTCTGCTTGACTTTGTCGGTCTTCTTCCTGTTCTGCTCCTCCAGCTTCTTCAGCTGGAAGACTTCCTCTGCTGATGCTCGTTCGAATGGCTCGGGAATATAGTCATCCTTGTCCAGATCCTATGCGCCAGTCAGCTTTCCATTTTGCGGTGCGCAGGAGATCTTCAAGATGGTTGACGTACAATCTCTCCGAGCAATAGTACGTTTTCGCCTCGGACCAAGAACAGGCCTCGCTCAATGTCCGCGTACAGGCTTTGTACGAACAGTCGTTCAACTGTATCCTGCAGAACCAGATTTCCTGCCACCACGTCAGCATTTTGTAGCTGTCGCTCAGACGCCTCTCCATGTGCGCACCAAACTGGTCCCAACTCCTCAAAACACCAATGAGCTTTCTGCCATCTCGCAAGGCCACCATGAGCTTCTCTAGGCATTTGCTAGTATGACTTGATTCTTCGTTCAATGTGTCGAGGCAATCGCGTGAGCGCACTCACTGTCCGTAAGGTCGAGCAGTTGCGCCGCAGTCGTGAACATTTGAGGTGGTAACTCTGTGTCTGCATCAGATCCGCCCTTAGCATTCGCTGCCGTTTCACTCATTCCTGCCCGCGCCTTCACTTACGTGGTGGGCCAGGAGGCATCTGTGGACCTCCTGGAGGCCCAGCATCATGGAGACTGAGGTTCTCCATGTGCTCGATCGTGGTGGCTAGGTCAAAGGAGTGTGATGGTGCTGCCAGGCATGGATCGCGATAAAGATCGAGGTGGAAGGAGAGTGGCAGTGATTACGGACATGACGTGGGATTTTGAGCCCCAGCCTTCACTACACGCCCAGCTCGAACTGTACCGCGTCCTCCTTCACTTCGTACTTGCGTCACTTGCAACAACACAACAACGATGATAGCACGATAGCGACGGACCAGCATGCTATCGGCATTCAAGGCGCAGCCGATCTATGAGGTCAAGTCGCGAGACAAGGCCAAAATCGAGTCGCTGCTGGCCTACGGCGATCGCATCCTGGCCGGTCTGAACACTGGCGCATTGCGAGTTTTTCTGGTCAACGACAACAGCAATCACAGCAATGCCGCGGCCGACCACGATGCCAACGAGGACGGCGAAGGCAAGGACGCGGTACCTCCTAGCCCGACCAAGACCAAGCTAGTCGATGTGCTGCGGGAGGAGGACAAGTTCAGCAAGAAGCCTGTGCTGCAGCTGGCCATTGTGAAAGAAGCCAACCTGCTGGTCAGTCTGAGTGACGGCCACGTCTCGCTGCACGATCTGCAGACGTACCAGCTGGTCGAGCGTCTGGAGCGCACCAAAGGTGCCACGTGCTTCGCCGTCACCAGCAATGTGGTCAAAGACCCAGAAACCAATGTGCCTGGCCTAGTGTCGAGGCTGGCGGTCGGAGCCAAGCGGAAGATCCTTTGCTGGACATGGCAGGACATGGAGCTGCTTCCAGATGTTGCCGACATCAGCCTCGAAGCTAGCGTCAAGAGCCTGATTTGGGCCGATGGAACACATCTAGTTGCTGGTATGGATCCAGGCTTCAGCACTGTGAACATCACGACACAGGAGATCACGCCAATCAGCAAACGCGTTGCAAACGCAGCGACAGATGCTAGCTCGGGCGAATTAGCAGGCGTCCGCTTTGGCGCAGTTAGTAGCAGTGGTATGGGCTATATGGGCATGGGGAGCTGGGTGCCGAAGCCCATGGCCACTGGCCTCTCTGGCGACCAGGTGCTCTTGGCCAAGGACGTCAACACGCTGTTCGTGACTGTTGACGGCAGGCCGCTCGACAAGCGACAAGTCCCATGGGCACTGGCGCCGGAGCAAATTGGCTTCAGCTATCCATATCTTCTAGCGCTTCAACCGCCTGACAAAGGCACGCTGCAGATACGCAATCCAGAGACGTTGTCCTTGTTACAGACTATTAGTGTGCCTGGCGCCACCATCCTCCATGTTCCACAACCATACATTAGTCTCGCGCACGCCGGCAAAGGCTTCCTGGTCGCCTCCGATCGCATAATTTGGCGTATGAACGCACTGTCCTACCCGCAACAGCTTTCTCAATTAGTCGCAAAACAACGTTTCGACGAGGCAGTCAGCTTACTGGAGTTGCTCGAAGACACCTTGATCGACGACAAGGCTGGGCGGATTAGGGAGATCATGATTCAGAAGGGCATCTCGCTTTTTCATTTGCAAAAGTATCCCGCAGCACGCGATCTGTTCACAGACGCGCAAGCCACACCTGAACGTGTCATTGCTCTCTATCCTCGCAGCATTGCTGGCGAACTTTCTTCACTGCAGGAGGATGCGAGCGAGCCCGACCCGGCTGAGACTAGCGAGACAAAACCTCAGGAACCGCCGCCTGTAACGCCAGTGAAAGGCATGTTTGGCAAACTCACTGGTAGCCACAAGAAAGCCGAGCCAGACGCCGCTTCCATTCGATCACCCGCTCGCAACGATACTGACAACATCAGTGTTCGAGCAAAGGTGACCAAGGTGGCCGACAAACCTCTCGAGGGCGACGACCTAAAATTTGCAGCTAGGTGTCTCCATGGCTTTCTAGCGCAGGCCAGAACCCAAGTACAGATTTACTTGAACTATGATGGTACGCTCAAGCAAGACCCGCCGCTGTTCAACAGCGAGACCGGACAGCCGACGTTCAGCAATCTGTTGTCGCAAGAGGTGCTGGAGAGACAAGCTGATAGTGTCGACTGGCAAGCCGAGCTCCTCCGGGTTGCAAAACTGGTCGACACCACTCTGTTCCGGGCCTACATGCTCGCCACTCCAACGCTGGCTGGGTCGCTGTTTCGTGTCGACAACTTTTGCGATCCCGAAGTCGTTCAGGCGGCGCTCTATGACGGTGAACGATATAATGAGCTCATAGACTTTCTGCACGGCAAGAAGCTGCATCGACAAGCCCTGGAGCTCCTGGTCAAATTCGGAAAAGGCCAGGCCGAGGGCGACCTACCTGAATCCATGCGTGGTCCGGAGCGAACCGCTGGCTATCTAAAGCAGTTGCCTCCAGAGCTCGTGGATTTGGTACTCGAATATGCTCGATGGCCACTTGAAGAGAAGCCGGAAGTGGGCATGGACATCTTCATAGCTGATACTGACAATGCTGAACGCCTGCCTCGACGGCAAGTCCTCGAGTTCCTGGCTGGTACTGACGAGAAGCTGGAGATACGATATCTCGAGCACATTATCAATGAACTTGGCGACAACGACGGCGATTTCCACCAGCGGCTTATTGACCTCTACCTTGTCGAATTGAAAAAGGACGATCTCGAACTGTCCTACCACGATGCGCTGAAAGCAAGGCTCGAGGCTTTCCTGCTGAAGAGTTCATCGTACAGTAAACGAAAAACCTTCCAGCAGCTGCCCTCTGACTCTCCAGCATTCTTCGAGTCCCGCGCCATCGTCCTCAGTGCCATGGGCAACCACAAACAGGCTCTGTCCATCTACGTTTTCCAGATCAAAGACTTTCTAAAGGCAGAAGAGTACTGCAATAAGATTTATCTTGAAGACAAGGCCGAACAAGAAGCTTGTCTCTTGAACACAACCTCCAAGCACGAGAAGCACTTCCGCCAGGTGGAACCCAAGGAGACCGATGAAAAGTCCAACATTTTCGCTGTTCTCCTCGGACTATACCTGCGGCCTCCAGCTGGCGAAGAGAAACAATGGCCCCAGGCACTCGACTTGTTGAGCAAACATGGCTCGCGTCTTCCTGCTAGCAGCACGCTTGATCTTATGCCTGATGACCTAGCCGTCAAGGAGCTCCAGGACTACTTCCGAGGACGCATTCGCAACGCGACCTCCATTTCACGCGAAGAGATGATCGTTCGGGGGCTGGAGAGCGTGCGACGAGCACACACGGAGAAGGTGCTGTTGCTCGGCCCTGATCAGCTATCTCGTGAGAAGCCCTCGGGAAAGAACAGAAGAGTGAGGATTGGCGAGGACGACCATTGTAGGGTGTGCCACAAGAGATTTGGGGCCAGTGCCATCAGAGTCTATCCTGACAATGAAGTGATTCACTATGGTTGTATCGGGAGGAGTGGGAACAAGAGAATGGGAGGTGTTGATGGGACTCCGAACACGAGAAGAACTGGAATGGGCTGGGGGTGAAACGAGATGTGCAAAAGTATACCCGGGTTCTGACATGTCGCGTGTGTGATGGTTGAGAGATGGGAGAGACCCGCCGTCTACTCTGCTGCCTTGGCACTCGACCGACGCAGTCACAGCAAACTGAGGTTTTCCAAGTGACGGGCTGTTCCTGGTGGGGAAAGAGTGTTAAATACTACTGATCAGGCTGAGTGGTGTTACAGATGCCGCACCGGGGATGTCGTTACTAGGCGCGTGGGGAATTGTGGAGTGAGCGCTCGGTCACGGTACCCGCCGTTGTAGCGTTGTGTTGATAGACGGGCACAGCAGGTAGCAGACGGCACAATCCCCACGAGCCTTATCATTTAGACCAACAAGTCGTTCATTTCTGTTCTATCCAAAACAGCGATGCAGAACCCTGGGACGAATGCAGGATGTGCGGTGTCAAACCACCTGCCGATCGTTCGTCAAGCAAGGCGGAATTTGTCGGAGAAACCTGGTATCTGCTCATAGAGATTGTAGCTGGAGACTCGAAAGCAAATACTGTAGTGCAGGACCGTAGTATTCTCGACATCTGTCATACATGATGAGCTGCTGTAGCCTCAGGCTGTCCGCGCAGATGTGACGATGTCGTCTGTCGCATTCGCGCTCTCACAGTTCAGCAAACCGATAACAATCGCCAACATGCACATTATCTATCATGTCTCGTTGTGGTCTGAAGTTTGTTGCCCGATACGATCATCATCAAATTGTGGAAGCCTCGATTTCGATCGGTTTGGCCACGGGGATCGCTGGAGTCTGCAGAAGCACAGACGACCGTTGCGTGGCTGGTGTGAGATGCACGAGCGCGAACTAGTGGCACAGCACAGCACAGCATCTGCTGTCGTGGCAACGAGCAAAGCCGGTTTGTCGCACTTGTTGGACATCATCGTCACAGTCGCTCTCACACGCGACGCAGTGCGCGGTGTGCCTTTCTCGTGTCCCAGATGCCGCTCGACCGTGACACGGCGTTGTGTGCTGCGAAACCACTTTCTGACGGCAATTCTCACAGAATCATCATAGCGAAGGGGTAGCTTACCGAGATCGCTGCACACGGCAGGAAATTAGATGAGTACCATACCGCCACAGAAGCGTGTCTTGGCGTGCTCCCGAGCGTTGTGAGGCCGAACGCGACCATGCCATTTGTCTCAGACTTGTGCAGGGCAAGAGTCTGCAAAGAAATGGAAAACGTAGGGCAGAGACGTCCACGATTGGCCTGCAAGGAAGTGACAGTTGATGATATCCGAAGTCAAAAGTCGACAGTGCTTGCATGTAGAGGCAGGCCATTTTCTGTTGGACAACAGCTAGGGGTTGTGGGCAGCTTTGCGCCACACGCAGCGACGAGACGTCTTCCCAAAGTGCGCAAATTGCAATCGTCCGGAGGTGTGAGATGCGAGATCCCAAACACTGTGGCAAATGTGGCTGCTGCAGACGCGTAGGATGAGAGCAGGAGCAGGAAGCGAACGCAACAAGCAGGTCTTCGAGGTCTGCAATCTTGCTTTGCTACCCACGATACCATATAGCAGTGAAGTCATCTTGCAGTGAATTTCCAGCTGCCATTTTACCAGCCACAGACCAAGGCCGTGCCAAAGTGGGTTCCTGCATGGATCCTGACGGAACTGGGTTTTAGAGTTTACATCCAATATGCGAAGGTTAATGATGAAAACAGAGGGAGGACAACGGGGCAACCGACGACTCGCTGGATGGCTGGCGGGCGACTCAAGCGAGCGGCGCACTGCAGACAGGCTGTAGAGATCTCGCCCATGCATCATGTGCGTCACAAACTAGCGGTAGACTAGCCGTAGCAAGTGTGTGAGCAGAGTATACTGTGAGAGAAAGTGTGAATTATGTGAGGCATAAACCAACGCCTACCGCTGCTTCCTGGCCAACTTCCTTTCCCTCTCTCTCTACCACTGCTGCTTCCACCCAACCTTCCACGCTGCACCCACGTTCCAACTTTGGTCAGAGATCGCAAACCCTTCTATCTCATCAATCTTCGCAAACATCGATCATCACTACCTCCGCCAGCATCATGAAGGCCGCTTTCACCGTTCTCGCCATTGGCGCGTCGTTCGCGGTTGCCCAGGACCTCGCCTCGCTCCCAGGATGTGGCGTACGTCTCTCTCTCTCTCTCCATTTCTGCGTCTGGTTGCGCGTCGTCAACAGACGCGACGACGTTGCGCAACGCGATACGCGACCATCAATACAATGGCATGGCTGACCGGATCATAGCAAACCTGCATCGGCAACATGCTTGGTCTTGCCCCATCGCTCGGCTGTGACGGTGCCGATGCTGCGTGCTTGTGCCGCAAGATGGACTTTGGCTACGGTGTCCGTGACTGCGCCAACGAGGCCTGTGGCGATGCTGCTGCTGCTCAGCAGGTCATCGCCTACGGTGCCCAGTACTGCTCTGGTAGGTCCACCTACTCATCTCACCAGTGAACAAGCGCGCTAACACGCACAAAGATGCCCTTGCCAACGGAGGCGGCAGCTCTGCATCTGGCTCTGCATCTGGCTCTGCATCCATGTCCGAGGGCGGCCCATCTGCCATCACCACCTCCGCCTTGACCGCGCTCGTCTCGGGAACCGACTCCAGCTTCATCACCACCACTGGATCGACCACCATCTTCGACTCCTCTTCCGGAGCCGCCGAGGCCACTGGCACCAACAGCGCAGGCGAGACCACTGATAGCGAGGGTAACGTTGTGGGAGCTGCAGCTGCAACTGGCACCAACAGCGCTGGCGAGCTCACCGACTCCGCCGGCAGCGTCATCGCTTCTGCCACCCAGAGTGCTTCTGTAAGTTTGTTGCGTACCGACACAATCCAGAACATGAAAGCTGACTTGATCAGGACGCCGCCTCAAGCGCTATGGAGAGTGCTTCCGATGTTGCAAGCAGCGCTTCCAATGCCGCAAGCAGTGTCAGCCAGAGCGCCGGCAACGCCGCTTCGTCTGCTGCCGGTGCTGTCACCAGCTCTTCTTCCGAGGCTGGCGCCGCCATGGTGACCGCCGCACCAATGCTCGCAGCTGGTGTTCTCGCTCTTCTCGCACTCTAAGTGTGCTTAGTGAACGAGTGCCTGCTTCGCAATGGCAACGAGCTTTCTTGCTCCGATTACGACTGACGAACCATGGAAAGTCGCCACAGAACAGACCGCTGCAATTTGGGGATATGCGATGATACCACACTGGCATTGAGCGAGCGACTGCCTTCTACCGAGCACATGCGTCGATGACTACGACACGACATAATGTATTAGCCCTTCCAGACTATTGTTGAACAAATGGAAGGAATAGACGTATTCGTGGCAACTTTTTCTTCATTTCACTTGCTCGTTTCCTGACCACCATTGCAGAATGTACTCCGTATCGGACCTTTCGACCACTCACCCCAAGGAGAGATTAATGGGGTGTCTTTGCTTCGCACACGTCAATTTCACAATTTGGTCCTTGCAGCAGACTCCTACAGCTGATGAAGCCTTGCTTCTTGCTTGGCAGGGCACGAAAGACGTTCGCTGCTCCGACGTCAGAACTAGTCACGTCTGCTCATGCTACACAGAAGCCTGTGACTGCGTCGGCGTGTTCGGAACTACCGTGTAGCATAGCAGCAATCTGCTACCAACTATCCTAGGAGTACATTGACCGCCAGCGCTATCGGAAACACTGCATTGTAGCTTCCTTTAGTCTGCTCTGGTAGCCGTATGTTGCAATTTCTTTGAATGACAGGACGAAGCAGCGGTAGAGTACTCTGCGAGGCGGCTGAGGAGAGGAAACGTCCTTGGTGGAGGACGTCGAGCATCGCTGTCAAGGTGTGCTGCATTATCACTTGCTCACTTCCTACTCTAACTTAGGGGGAGTGTACCTTGGGTAGGTAGGCTGTGATGACGTTGTCTGTCTACATGTCCTACCTCCTAGCGAAAGTGGAGCCAATGAGACGGCGTCTCTCTTTCAGCCTCCAAGAAGTTTTAACTCCGATCTTCCGATCTCCCGTTCCTCTGGCAACTGCGAATCTTCTCCTACATGGCCACTCTGCCTACAATCACCAAACCATACATCTTTGACGCAAGACATCCACTTGTCGGCCAGATCGCGACGCGGAATCACCTGCGTAGATGGCGCTGTTGCTTGACACCGACAATATTGTTTGTTCCACCTTCACAACCTGAGATGCGTTAAGTTCACGCCGCGTTTTGTGGATTATGTTGATCTAGTCCATGCATATGTCAGTATTCAAGGGGACTGTCCTTCTGGTTTGCGGCATGTGCTGCAGTCAGATGTGGCAAGGTGATAATGCAAAAAGCTACCTTGCTCAGATGATCAAAGGCACGAACATCCTCATCGGCCGCACATTGCAGTACAAGATCCTGGGTATCCTTTTCCCAAAAAGCGGGAGCAACGCCGTTCAATCAAAAATTATCGAGAGATTCTGCGTTCTCTTGTCTGCGTCGTAATCGTCGTCAAGGATTCTTCAGCCCCTCGAACTCGTAGACAGCCCCGTTCTTGCTCAGCACCGTGCCCAGGCCCGGCACAATCTCTACCTGGAATGGCTCAAAGGGCACTCGCTCTCCGTCGATGGCGATTAGACCTTCGTCGCCGATTCCTCCTGCAGTCCCGCCTAGCCATCTTCTGAATTTGGGACCCAGTTTCTGTGGAGGGGTCGGTGCGGCGCGAGGTGTGATTCGATAAGCCAGGACCTTGCTGTAGGCCACCTCGGGGAAATTGATGATACTGCCATCTTCCACCTTGACAAGCATTTTGAGGCAGGTGCTGCGTTTGATGTTGCCCGATATCGCTATCATGTCCATTCGGCCATCGGAAGGCATGGCACAGCCGAAGAAAGGCGCATCGGGCGACATGTAGCACATATTGCCTACGTAAAAATTTCCAAGCTTGGGCATATCGGTTGTCGTGAAGGAGGAAGGGAGAGGGTCGGACGCCGTGCCGTACTGAAGCGGCGGAAGGCCAGCGTCCTCTTCGTGAGCGTTATCGCCATCCTCGGACCGCAGTGATGTGTGGAGCTTCTTCGACTTGGCAGCTTCATGCTCTTGCCGTGTGTGGCGGAACTGATCCTTGATGGCTCGTTTATCGTCCGTGGCCGTCAGAACGCTGACTTCAGCTGGGTAGATTGTTTGACCGAGCATCCTCACCAATATGCCCCATGTAAATCGGAACGACCCCATCCAGCGCAGGCTCTCCGTCCCCAGATCTGTGTCGGCGATGACTCCCACAGCCTGGCTGAGGAAGCTGTAGAGCTTGGTGTCGCCCTGCGTTACAGCCATAAGGTCCAAAGGCGCTCTGATGCCTTTCACAATCTCCACGGCAGCCAGGCTTGGCTGGTCTGTTCCATTCAAATTCAAACTCATAGCATTCCCACTGCCACAAGGAATCTGCACAACTGCAATCTTCCTTAGCGCTCGTTTGGCATCCTTTCGCTTTGCGAGTCCGTTAAACACTTCATGCGGTAGTCCATCCCCAGATGCGCAGGCAACCACGTCGTATGCCTCAATGTCTAGCTTCTCTGCAATTTCAATCGCGTGTCCTCGATATGTTGTGCGCTCCTCGTCCACCACGCACTGCGCGGCCTCAAATACTGGCTGGACTTCTCTCGTCCACAGCTTCTGCGCATTGCCTGTTCCTCCAAACGGGTTGACGAGCACTTTGATCCTCTTCTTCCTCTGCGTATGCGTGGGATATGCCCTATCCTGTAGTCGTCGCACCCAGTGTCGCGCATGCGGCAGACTCTTGTCGGTGACGCAGTATTTGATCAGGCCAACTCGGCATGCTTTCCCCTTCCGCCCCACTGGCTGTGCATAGCGGATGGTCAGCTGGAAAGTGTCTTCCTCCAGGCTGGCCCAGAGGACGTTGTGGAACGGGATGGCGCGGGTGGTCTTGCCAAACTGAGGAAGGAGACCACAGCAGTTCGAAGCGGACCGTCGCTGCCGCAGACCTGTGTCCAGCACAATCAGGCTGTCCGTGCCAAGGGTTAAGGTCGCGTTCCGGTCGACGGTGAGGACGGCTGAGTCAGGAGACGACGACGACGATGTTTCCGAGGGCGCTGGATCGGGGTTGGGGTCGTCAAACGGGTTGCTGCCCGCGTTCGTTGTGCTGTCGTCCATGCGTGTCGTTGTTTGGAAGTCGTGGGAGGTCATGGCCGTGTCAGCCTCAAGACATACAGACACGCTGGCGCTGAGCGATTGAAAGCGCCAACATCCGTTCGCACAGGAGACGGCCAGCTGACAAAGGCGGCAGAGTGTGGAATGCGAGGTGATGACTACCTCCTGCCGGAACGCGGAACCTGTCTAATCCCTGTATGCCAAGAGATGTGCAGTGAATAAAAGAGCATAGCGGCTAAAACTACTACACTTCGAACACCGGTCCTACGTGCCGCCCATCGACCACCCCATTACTGCGTGCGTCTGCCAGGTCTACTCTCCAGCCCTTCCACTGATCCAGACCTCTCTTCACATCCTTGATCCGCTCGAGCCGTCTCTTCTGCTCTTCTTCTTGCGCCAGCCGGAATGCTTCCTCGTCGAACCCACCATCATCCGACAGTAATCCAATGCTCTGAGCTCTATCTCGGGTTGTCTGGGGCCTTTCTCTGCCCGTGAAAGCGTTGATTCCCGACGTGATCACATCTTGGAATGTGCTCGTCTGCCGAGGTAGCGAGCCTCTCTGTCTGTATAACCCGTCCGGCGTGTGGAGATCCACGTCCTCCAACGCTACATCGTCGTTCATTCCAGGCTGAAGCTCGGCGCGCTTGTCCCGCCATACACCTCGGCGAAGATCGAAGTTCTCCGCTTCGAGGGCGCGGAGACGTGCTTGGAGCTGGCCGCTTTCTGTCTCTGACTCTGATAATTCGAAATCTTCCAGATTATCAGGACGAACATGGGAGCCTCGTTGATTCCGGCGTTGCAGCTGGGAGCGCAGCTCGCTCAGTTCTCGATCTTTCACCTGCGATGCTGCAGTAGCTTCTTTGTGCAGCTTGGTCAGAGCGCTAATCTTCTGTTCGAGAGACGTAGCGCGCTTGGTTGCCGCTTCCAGGTCGTTCTTCGCAGTACGGAGATCAGACTCCAGAACGCTTATACGCTTTGTGAGAGCTTCAGGATCGTCTTTGGCTGAGGCAGTTTCGTCGCTCGGGAAAGAGATCGATACTCGAAGAGCGTCAAGTTCTTGCTTGACAGTGTCTGTCTGAGCTTCTGCAGTCGTTGCTCGCTCTCCCAGCTCTTTGTTCACAGCATCGTGCTCCGCTAGTGTGGATTCGAGGGTGCTGATTTGATTTCGAAGATTCGAGATGTCCAGCTCGAGCGATTGTAAAGCTGCGTCCTTGGTCGCGAGTTGGCCTACGACCTCGGAGCTTGCGCTTGATGATGCTCGACGGGCACTGCTCTTCGAGTCTTTTTGAGCTTGTGCGAGTTGTCTTTGGACAGACGCGAGCTCAGTGGATAAACGCTCCGTCTCCTTTGCCTTGCTGCGAAGCTCGGCGACCTCGCTGCTGCCCTCGCGCAGGCTTTCCAGCTCTTCTTCAGCTTTGCTGAGCTTCTGGACATCCGCTTCTTGTTGCTCCTTCAATGACTTGTTCTCCTTCTCCAGCTCTTCAATCTTGGCTGTCTGCTTCTTGTAGAGCTCCTGAACCTCGGACTGCGCAGCAGATGCCTCATCCTTGAACGATTTCGAGCGCTCCTTTTCCTTCTGTGATGCTTGCTCTTGCAGCTCCCGTTCCTCTGGAGCGTCGGCCTCGTCGTCTACATCATTGGTACCCTCTGCTTCTGCTGCCTCCTCAGTGGTGTCTTCTGGCTTGCTGCCCGCATCCTTGTCCTTATCGGCCTTCTTCTTGCCTCCCTTCTTGCTGTCCTTTGCTTGCTTCTTCTTCAATTGCTCGAACTGACCAGACGTGCATGTTAGTCAATGCGCCGGGACACACCACTGCGTGCACGTACGCGTTTCTTAGCCGCAGCAAGCTTCTCGGCCTTCTCCTTGTCTTCGTCTGCCATTGTTACTAATCAGTTGATTCAGAGGTAGTGCATTGAACTGTCTGTTTAAGAGAGCTCTTGGCGAAAGCCAGTTGTTATCAGAGAAGTCGCGTTGCAACGGTCGATTACCACCATCGAGAATGTTACAACGCTCTACTTGAATGTCAAGGCTGATGACAAGAAGGACGACACGTTGATCTTGCCATGGTTGAGACTGGTGCTCATTGCGCTGGTCTACAGTAAGTCCCCATATTTAACTTACCACAACCTTTCAGCTATCCTTTCACGCTTCCTGAGTACTTCTTTCCGCAACTCTCCTCAAAATGCCCATCACGACCTTCTCCGACGCCAGAATATGCCGCAATGGCGTACTCTTGGATGGTGAGACTTTGTCAGTCTGCTCAGAAACAGGCTTGATTCTCCCCTCCAGCAGGTCCACACCCAGCAAAGCAGTAGACCTCCATGGCGCCATCATCGCACCCGGTTATCTCGAACTGCAGACAAACGGTGTCCAAGGCTTTCATTTCACCAATTGCCAAGATGAATCCAGCTTTTCTCGACGTCTCGACGAAGCGGCAAGGTTCCTGGCCACTACAGGCGTCACTGGATTCTACCCGACTATTCCTACGGTGCCAGTCGAAGACTACAAAAAGGTGAATACGCTACCTTTGTGCTGTTGATCGAAATCGTTTGTCATTCCTCCATCAGACACCACAGTCGAAATGTCCGCTTGAACGCACGCCGACACAATCGACAATGACACGCGATTGATACAATGTACAGATCCTCGAATATCTAGGCCCTCGCTCTATCAAACAAGGTGCATCAATTCTCGGCGCTCATGCTGAGGGTCCGTACCTCCATCCCTCCAAAAAGGGCGCTCATACCGCCTCGCTGTTTCATCCAGCTACGACTTCACCTGAAGATATTTATGGGCCGTTGTCCATCTCCCTGGGCCTTCTCAAACTCGTCACGTTGGCTCCTGAGCTACCAGATTCCAGCTCGCTGATTCAAGACCTCACATCACAAGGAATCGTAGTATCTCTAGGCCACTCATCTGCAACATTTGCCCAAGGCCGTGCCGCGATAGATGCAGGCGCAAGTTGTCTCACTCACACACTAAACGCAATGGCGCCGCTCCATCACCGCGACCCGGGCCTCGCAGGTCTCATTACCTCATCGGTTCCAAATCCTCCTCACTTCTCCCTCGTCGCAGATGGCCATCATCTCCACCCTTCAGTCGTGACCTTACTCTTCCGATCCAATCCGCAGAAATGTATCCTCATCACAGACAGTATCGAGCTTCTAGGCCTTCCAGACGGAACATATCCCGGCAACTCGCAAATCGACACGGAGCAGACGAAGATTGGATCCAGAGTTGTCAAAAAGGGGACCGACACGCTGATTGGAGGCTGTGCAACGCTGGATCTGTGTGTGAGGAATCTGGTTGAGTGGTCGGGCTGCCCGTTGGCTCAGGCTGTCAGGTGCGTGACGGAGAATGTTGTCGACCTCATGGGCGATCAGACGAGAGGGAAGCTGGAAGAAGGGAGGAGAGCAGATCTTGTCATGCTGAGCGAACAGGGCGAAGTGCTGCAGACTTGGATCGGTGGCAAGAAAGTATGGGGTAGGAGTTGAGTTAAAGAGGACTTGGCGGTTCGTGACTGGACAAGACAAACAGACCTGGATATGAGTAGAGTGTGGACAGACAAAGTTGGATGTGAGGTCGTAACACATTCATCTATAAGCGGTATTTTCCGCTAAGCTAAACTTTTCATACAATGTCGCTTTGTGTAAAGTCTTATTCTACACTGGCCCCTACGGAACAGCCTAAATGAGCTGCTGGAACGCACGGTTAAGTGGCGATCTCAGAGGCTTGACGTCCTTGTAGAAGTCAATGGTGGCCACAGCACGCTTGGCAATGCCCTCGGGCGTGAATTCGAACTTGGCGTAAACCTCCTTGTATGGACCAGAGGCACCAAAACGGTTGAGGCCAAACTGCTCGTGCGAGTACTTCTCCCAGCCGAGAGTGCTCATGACCTCAACAGACATGGATGGGATTCCGTCTGGGATGACCTTGAGCTTGTAGTCCTTTGGCTGTGCGTCAAAGACCTCCATGCAAGGCATCGAGACCACACGTGCGGTGACACCGTTGTTCTCCTTGAGGTACTTGGCTGCCTCCAAGCAGAGCGAGACTTCGGAACCAGTGGAGACGAGAGTGATCTGGGCGCCCTCGGCCTCAGTTGCAACGTATCCACCCTTGATACCGTTCTCGATGGTCGAGCCCTCGAGCTGTGGGAGGTTCTGGCGCGTGAGGGCGAGAATCGATGGAGTTTCTTGCGAGGTGAGAGCAACGTAGTATGCGGCGGAGGTCTCGTTGCCGTCTGCTGGACGCCACACCATCATGTTTGGCAGAGCACGGAAGTGTGCAAGAGTCTCGATCGGCTGGTGAGTTGGTCCATCCTCACCGAGACCGATGGAGTCGTGGGTGGCGATGTAGAGGACACGCTGGCGCGACAGCGAAGAAAGACGGACGGATCCAGCAGCGTAGGAAACGAAGTTGAGGAAGGTGCCACCAGCGGGGATGAGAGTTCCGTAGGCGGCGATACCATTCATGATACCGGCCATAGCGTGCTCGCGCACACCGTAGCGGAGATAGCGACCGCTCCACTCACCGATGCCCAGGCTTGGGGGCTGGAAGTCAACCGCACTCTTCCAGCGGGTGTTGTTGGAGCCAGTCAAATCTGCGGAACCGGAAAGCAGCTCTGGAACGGCGTCGAAGATGGCCTCGAGGACAGACTCAGACAGCTTGCGCGATGCAACAGCCTTGTCGGAAGGCTTGTACACTGGAAGCTTGTTTTGCCAGCCCTCTGGCAGCTTGCCGGTCAAACGACGCTTGAGGTCAGCGCCGAGCTCCTTGTGCTCGCTGCTGTACTTCTCGAGCAGCTGGTTCCACTCCTGCTCTGCTGCCGCACCCTCAGCGGCGTGCTTGTGGTATTGGTCGTACACCTCTTGTGGAACGGCGAAGCTCTTGCTGGGGTCGAAGCCGAACTTCTCCTTGACCTGCTTGCAGTCATCCTCCTTGAGAGGGTTGCCGTGCACGCCTCCAGTGCCCTGCAGAACAGAGCCGAAGCCAATGGTGGTGGTAAGTCGGATCATGGACGGCTTGTCCTTGACCTCCTTGGCCTTCTTGATGGCCGCCTCAATGCCCTCGAGGTCGTTGTCGCCATCCTTGACCCACTCCACGTGCCACCCGTAGGCCTCGAATCGCTTCGTGACGTCCTCGGTGAAGGCACACTTGGTGTCACCATCTGTGGTCTGTCAGCCTGGAAAATGCACCCTGTGTTGCTGCGGGGCTCACCAATGGAAATGTGGTTGTCGTCGTAGATGGCAATCAAGTTGCCGAGCTGCAAGTGACCAGCCGTGGACGCAGCCTCGCTGGCAATGCCCTCCATGGCACATCCATCACCGAAGAAGGTGTAGGTGTAGTTGTTGACAAGCTCATAGCCGGGCTTGTTGAAGACGGCAGCGGTGTGCGCCTGTGCAATGGCAAGACCGACGGCGTTCGTGAAACCCTGGCCGAGAGGTCCAGTGGTGACTTCAATGCCGGGCGTGTCGTGTGATTCGGGGTGACCGGGCGTCTTGCTGTCGACTTGACGGAAGGCCTTCAGGTCGTCGATGGTGAGGTCGTAGCCGAAGAGGTGCAGCAGAGCGTACTGCAGCATGCATCCGTGGCCGTTGGACAGCACGAAGCGGTCACGGTTGAGCCACTTGGGGTTCTTTGGGTTGAAGGTCATGAACTTGTTGAACAGGACGTGGGCGACTGGAGCCATGCCCATGGGCGCGCCCGGATGGCCCGAGTTGGCGGCGAACGTGGCATCGACCTGGCAGGAGCATTTCTCGTCAGCTGCGTTCTGTGCGTGCGACAGTCGTGGCGGCGTGGTGTTTCTCGCTCGTCGAAATTATTGTTTTTTTCGCCAGAGAGGGCGAGAGCGTTGAGAGCACAGATGCGCGGGGTATTCTTACGGCCAATGTTCTGCGATTGTGGTCAGCTCAAAGGTCACAGTCATGCTTTGGACGGACGGCACGGCGTACCGGATGGTGTTGATGGCAAGCTCGTCTGTCTTGTTGTACGGCATGGTGGGCGGTGGTAGGGTGGGTGGATGGAGAGGAGGAGTGAAGGAGGAGGAAAGGTGACCGTTCAAAGCTTTTGCAGTGAGTAGTGAGTGAGTGACGATGCGGACTGCAGGGTTTCCAACTGCTGCTCCACTAGAACTACGTCGGCATCTGCTCTGGCGACGACGGATCTTTCGGCCTTGCAGCGGCAAGCGGTGAATCGGAGAAACGCCAACAAGTGATGGATATCTTAGTCAACGATGTGAGATCATCAGTCATGTCTTTGCCATCACTTCAACCCGCACACTGCAACCTTCTATAGACTACTATTGTGTAGAAGACGACTACCGTCTGTGCAAATTCTGCAGGCTGATTTTGGAACCACTCATCAGAAATTATCAATGCTTACACCGCAGTGCTGAATCTTCAAAGTCCTGCCTCACCCGCGTCGGGCGTGCAGCAGCAGAGCCGCATCGGCTCCGTTGAGTAGGCAATTGCTTTTGGGGAAAGATTGTCCGCGAGGTATCACTTTCCCCCAACAGGAGAGAAGCATCTGTGGGTTCCGACTTATGTACATGTACACACCGCCAACATCTATGCTATAACAATACAGGACCATGTTGGTCTTGCCCGCTTGAACGCTATCAACAGAAGATGCAAGTCTCGTTTTGTCATCAGCTTCGGTCGTACAAATCGTGAAAATGGCTAGCCTGAGGCGTGGCAACGGATACGCTGAGAAACAGGTCGTCGCCCTTTCGACTCGGTGTCATCTTGGGCTCCCAGAGAGGGCTTGTGAGCAAACCCGGGCTTCTCGTTTCTACTGAAAGAGGGTAGTTTGGCAGTTGGCGTGACTGGCTCTTCGTTGTTCTCCCGTAGCCTTTCAACGGGCTCTGCTGCCGTTGATTCTGAAGGTGGTGCTCGATCCCGGCAGAATTGCTATTATTCCGTGGTCCGTGGTTGTACGCAGAGTTCGCGATGTAAAGCTGCTCAGGCGCGGTGTCACCTCTCCGTCTCGCGACTAAAGTCGACCCGCTTCCTGTTGGCTTGTGCATGCTCGACTTCTGGTCACCGTCCACCATGGCCACTCTGCTATCTAGTATCGTTGGGCCTCGCGTTGTAGTGCCGGAATATACTGGCGACCTGGGTATCGCTTGGTTACTGGACCTCGGGACGCGAGGATATCGAACGTTCGATATTGGTGATTCTACAACGGGACTCAAACGCTTGTCGTCTTCTTCGGGCGGCGTCAACTCGTCGCCGTTTGTGCTTTCGAAAGAAGTACGACGCGAAGTATCAGACGCAACCGAATCTCGTGTGGCTCTCGCCTGATACGAGGGCTGATTAATGGTGATAGCTGCTGGAGCAGGGCGACGCACCTGCGAGGCTTCGTCTATCGGCGTGGGAGAGTTGACGTCTTGCGGCGATGAACCACTGTCTGCGCTCGCGTAGTAATCTAACAGGCTGGTCTTGCTCGACGAGAAGCCAGCTGAGCAGCCACTGGGTTTTCCCTCGTTGTAAGGAGCTGTGAGCACTGGTGCGGGTGGCAATGGCCAGTCGCCTACGCTGTGCGTGCTCGGTACGCGCGTATTCTGCCGAGGAATCTGTATCGACAATACTGGTGGAGCTGGGGCTTCATGCGTGCGAGGCTGTCGGACTTTCAGCACCGCTGGATGTGCTGGTAGTCCTTGCAGCACGGCACGTGGCACTTCCCCCTCCTCCTCGAAGATAGTAGCTGGTGTTCGTATCAGAGGCGCGAACGATGATTTCGAAGGTGGTGGCGGAGGCTTGCTTCCAGGACGCTCCGGAAGTAATTGGGACAACGTTCTCATGCTCGCATTGCTTATGGCGCTCTCTGATGACCTTGTTTGGCCTTGGCTGCGAAAGCCTGACTGGTTGTAGAGAACCGCCTTTTCGGACATGGGTTGTCGATTCGCGTAGCCTTGCGAAGGCCATACAGTGTGATGCTTCTCCGAAGATGGCTGCGGTGGCGTGGGCGCACATTCTGCTGGCCCTTCGTCGATGAAATCGTAAGAGTGCCTTTGTACATTCTGCTTCTTCGACCCGCGCCGTCGCATGCAAGCGAGCAAGTAAATGACGCCAACGATGATAATCACCCCCGAGACAGCACCAACGGCAACACCAACAGCTTGTCCACTTGTCAAAGCGGCATCTCCGTTTGCAATGGGGCGACTCGCCGTTTCTGGTGCTGCCAACGCCGAGGTGATTGCAGGGCTCAAGCTGCTGCTTGTTGTCGCTGCTGCTGTCTGCGACGTAGAGAGTTGTATCGATGTGCGTGTTGAATTGGTGTGGCTGCTAGTCTGGAAGACTGTCCCAGAGGCGGTGGGAGGTGCTCTCAATGAGGAGGAGGTTCGGGTTGGTTGGCGAAGTGAAAGCGTTGTGTGGTAGCCAGGCACAGCAAAACGGTCTGCTGAACACAGCTGAAAGGCACGGACGGTCGCTTGCTCAGAGATAGTCTGTCCACTGCAATCGGGTCCTTTGACACACTTGACTGCCAGCTCGCCAAGCGAGAAATCGTCGCTCGAATAAATTTCACAAATGCAGCTAGTGCCTGTGCAATTCCTATTGTACTGCTTCTCGATGTAGTCGTTCAGACATGCGCGTGCACACACCGGTACAGCATCTCGTAGTTCAGGGGGTATCCTTGGGTTTGTGGTATATGGAGTCGATGCTGTCTCCACCATCTTGGTTGTGAGTTCGGGCCACGACGAAGGCATTGTCGTGAGATTGATATCTGTCGAGCATAAGAGAAATTGGGCTATAAACAATGAAAAGGGCCGTCCAGCGGCATCGAAAAGGACAGATTAACGCAAGAACACAAGGAGTTAGGGAATTCGTGCAGCCCGTATGTCAATCATAAGCGTGCGAGGTCGTCCTTGGGCGTGGAGCTGAAGGCATTATGAGTGTAGCACGTCCGGCCTTCGTTACCGCCAAACACACCGTCATCATATCGAGTGTTCTTCGCGTAGGCGCCAAACACGCCTGTTTAGGCACGGCAAAGGATGCTACGCAGCCGTGAGTGGCTTCTGTTTATGGAGGTCGACTTCGGCGCGTATCCTGGTCGCTGACTGGTCAACGGACGCAAGACCGCCGCAACAATGCAGAACGCCCGTGTTGACTAAGGAGGACGAATCGTTTACGGCAATGATAGGTCGTAGGTGGCCTTTGGGGGATCCACACGGTCTGTGACTCTGTGTACAATCTTGTGCACCTGTCGGGACCTGTCCAATGTCTGGTGGCGCACGAGCGAGCTCAAGGCTATCTTCGTGCTGCGAATCTGTGGGATCGTGCTGGCGAGCATCACATCGCGAGCAGTACGTGGCCGCAGCAGGCCTCTGATTGTATTGTTGAGAAACGATGCTTGAGAAGTGTTTGAGGGCGGAGGAGGCAAGTCTCACCCTCATTCACAAAACACATGGGACTGTTCTCCAATCTATGGTCTCCAACCGCCTCATTCTGGTGAAGTATCTCATCACAACCTGCACGATTCCCATCTAGAAAAGTTTAGTCAGCCATGCTGATGCCATGGCGTGTGTTCTCTTAGCACTCGAGGGAGAAGCATAGATCTTGTCATCAGCGTCAAGATCGCCACCAGCTCACAGTGTCCTGCCCACCGAAGTTGTCAAGAGAGGTCAACAGACTCAACGCCATATGCCACTGCCAGATTGTAAGGACGAGCTATCACTTCTCGAGTATGACATCTCGACTCCCACGTTGCGTCAACCAGCTCAAATTCGGCCAGAATCATCTCAAGCGATATCATGAGCTAGCGCAGGTACCTCGCTGAACACGTCAGAGCTCAGCCGAGCCTTCCACGACTTGGACGCATTTTCCTCCGTTCATAATGCTGGCACGAGGCACCAGTCGGCCAGTTAGAGCTGTGATTCGCCCTCCCCTTCTCGCCGGACCGCTGCAAGTCCTGCCCATCAGTAGCACTGCCGACGAGGTCAGGTGAGCAGCTGGGCAGACCCGCAGACGCTACCGCTATAAGCTGGTGAGCTCGCGGGAGTACTCCTCTGGAGCAGGCACCTGGCGATTCTCTCATCTTCTGATTCACAGACCCACTTGATTATCCAAAGCGCAGGACCAGAAGCACTTCCAGGAGACCACATGTCCACCATGTCTGCAACTATGGCGTCCACCTCTACAGGCTCCTCCACAGCAGTCGCCAGCCACAGTTCCAGAGAACAAGAAGAAGCTCGTGCAGCAGTTCTGGCATCTTTAGAGTCCGCTGGTTCCAATCACGACAGTCAGCGCCTGCGTAGAGCAGCCGACATGCACGCCAACGCCACAGCCATTGCCAAGCAAGAAGCCGAATTACAGAAGCAGACGGCAGCTCTCGCAACAGAGAGCACCAAGTGGCAAAAAGAACTCGACAAGGCCACCAAAGGCTTGAACGAAATTGGCGACGTCCAAAACTGGACGGAGATGATGGAACGCGATCTTATGGTGCTCGAAGAAACGCTGCGACTTGTCGAGGGTCAGGATGAGATTGAAAGTGCCAGCGGCGGCAGCACTTGGAAATTATTGTAGAAGAGCGACTGAGGTTGGTGCGCTCTGAAGCTCGGATATGGTCGCTCGAGGATCTATTTCCGGGGTATGCTTGCTGCGATTGGGGCTCTTTATTTGAGGACTGGCTCTCTGCAGAACATCCCGGCAGAGGTCTTCGTATGTCCCCGTGGAAACAGTCCGTGGCAGGCTATACTTAAAATATGCAGTAGTTGTGGATATTTGTCTAAACATACAATCTTCGCGATAGTAGAATGCTACCCTAACGTGGGAGCCATCTTCCAACATCTGTCGGAGCGCAACACAGACGAGCTCGGATGTTCATCACACTTCAAGTTGCAGTTCGTGTGAACGATTTTGGTCAGCTTAGTGTTCACAGGCGTCAACGGTTGGGACGTAATCAGGAGAGAAGTCATGAGTCAGAGCATCAAATCTTTCATTCATTCACGATTGATCTGATCCATTTCCTTGCCCAATCTCCGTTTCCACACTGGCCTCAATCCAGTGCGCCTTTATATACGCAGCCTGTACAACAGCTGTTTCACGACTCATGTACGCGTGCGAGGAAAGTTCAAATCTAATACAGCCCCGTGCAAATGCTTCATGATACTCCATGCCCAAGACATCCAAGAGGAACAAAAACTTTCCAAGAAAAAGGACAACTCCCAACGCGATGCTCGAAATTAGGCCAGACGTCCAGTATGTTCGGGCCATCGGTATGTACAGAAACCAGAGGGAATTTTGTGACCAGTGCGTAATTCAACCACAGTTGACGCAAGGACAGTCGTCGAATCATGCGAGCACAGCCAGCGCTGTTTGGCCTGCTCTGATTGTGTGGGGCAAGCAGCATGTGCTGTTGTGCATTCGTGAAAAGTGTTGCGGAATATCGCCGGTGAACGCTGTGAGTGCTCCCATAGCGTAAGCGCAATCGTCGTGAAATATGTCAGAGCCGTGGTCGCGTCAAATATCCTATCTTCTCCGATCCAGGCCCTCAGCTTCAGGGCCAGCTTCACTTCCACTTGGAAACGGGATCTGATGACCTCTTTGACTTCTTGGCTTTGGGCTTGCTTTCTGCTTTGCAGCCGTGCATGAATGAATTCTGGGGAAAGGAGAAATCGGCTTGCTCCCAGTGGGTGATGTTGATGTTGACGTAGGGCTCCGGGTGTTTCTTGATATAATCCGTGGTCGGATAGCCCACCGGATCGCATGTCATCTCATCGCCGTCTTGTTGGTAGATGCGGATGTAGTCCAGTCGCATCGTAGCCGGGAACAGTGGCGCAAGCCCTGTAAGATTCACGGCCGAGAAACTGTTGGACATACCAAAGTTGGCGATGATAGACATAGGTTCTTCTGGGATGACTCGCTGTCCGATATTTCCGTTCGGCCCAATGGCATTCGCGTCCAGCTTCCAAGTCGGGCCATCACCAACGTACCAGGTGATGTAGCCATTCTCGCCCGGCTCGTACTCAAAGGCGTATGTCTGATAGGCATTGCCGTCATACCAGTTGTTGTTCAGTGCGGTGAGCGCAGAAACAGCTTCCTGGTACACGCCTCCCTGGTATGCGTTGGCCTCTGTAACCGAATGATCATAAACCTCCATCCACTCAGCCTGAGGCTGCCAGAATAGGTCGAAAGGAGCCACTTGGAATGATTGCGATGCAGAGCCGATAGCTGCTCCGATCGGGGGTACGAGGTACTCCACCGAGGCTTCAATGGCGTCGATTTCTGGCGCGCTCCTGCTGTTCCCAGGCGACGGGTGGTCTTCGCCTTCGCACGTGCATGCTGGAAGTCTCATGCCAGGCAGATAGTTGAGTCCATCCGGGTCCGACTGATTCGGCGTAATCCCCACATCGCATTTGTCATGATAGCTGTATGGCCACATGCCATCCGTGGTCGCCGCGTAGCCAGGCCTCCCAAGATTGCCCATAGCCCAGAAGCCTGGCCAGAACCCAACGGTATCGCCACGTCCAGGCAGAGATATCGAAGCCTCAAGGTAACCGCCCTTGAAGCATAGCTTATTCCACGATTGCAGCATTCCGGATCTATAGTTGAGGTCGTGGCTTTGAAAGGCGTCAAACTGGAGATTGAGAGTGCCGTCTTTGGTTGTGACCGCGTCTGGATCATACCATTCCAGATCCATGGTCACACCGTACCAAAAGTCCATGCCCTGAAAGTAAGGATCATCCTCATCGTAGAATGTACGACCATCTGTGTTGAACTCGTCACTGAACACCAGCGTTTGCTGCTTCCCATTATCACCCCTCCGCGTTTTGACATTGTCCGGTGTATCTGGGTCTATCAGGCCGGTCCGCAGGTGCTTCAGCAAAGGTATCTGATCTGATATACAGTCTGGATCCCTCTCACACGAGTTCCCAGTAGGGTCAAGCTTGCTCTGGACGAATGTTCTGCATTGTGTCAGTGCTGCGTGGGTGATCAAGGCTAGAAAGGGCGCTTACAAGATGGGGTAGCCGATGAAAAGAATCAGAATGCCAATCGTGATGAGGGCCAGCCCTCCCACATTGACAAAACCTCTTCTGCTGAACAAGTCGGCACACTTTAGCCGGGAGTCTCGGTCACTCGGGTCTGGGTTGTGGAGATAATCATCTTTTTCGATGTCTTCGGGGAACAACAGGAGGCCTGCTCCTGGCAGAATGTTGAACTTCTCGCTCACTGTCTGCGTGTTCACGACATCGTCGCTGCCCGCTCTCGATGGTGCCCGTGAATCGTCGAACGGCGAGACAAACGGCCCATGATTTCGGCTGTCTCTGCTGCTTGCGCTTTCCGATGACCATGACGTCCTCCTACTATTGAAGCCACTCTCGGTCGGCGTGCGTATGGGCGAGTCGTCATCTCGAAACCTGCGCGTCTTGTTTTTGCGTGGCGGTAGCAGCAGCTCTGACGACTCTGCGGGTGCGGCAGAGGAGTAGAGCGAGTGGCCGCTGGGCGCGGTGCGCAGTGACGGTCGGCCGGGTTGCGTGAGCGAGCGCGAGGATGATGACTGCCGCGAGGCCAAGGGCGGCCTTGTGTCTGCGCCAGCATCTCGACCCATGTTGAGCAGCTCACCACTGCCAGAGTTCACCCGAATCTGCGGAGGGTTGTGCCTGTCCATGGCGACCGACAGGCCTCGCAGAGACGAGCAGGAGACGGCGAGGCCACGAACGTGTGCGCAACAGTAGGATGCGCGGAATCACGCGGAGCAGATGGCGACGGTCGTGTGCGAGTCGTACTGCGTGAAAGGACAAGTTGTGCAAGTCCTGCGAAGGTCGGAACAAGTATAAACGAGTGTGGGCGCAGGTGGCTAGAACAGTCCGTGAGAGCGTCAAACAGCAAGGTATTGGAAGACACGATTGCTGGTGATGCAGGTGATGAGCAGCACAGCACCTCACGGACGATGGATGGTCGAGGCACAGAACTAAACGCAATTGCGAGAGGCGCCCCTATCAAACACTCTACACTGCACACTCAGCTCCACCCTGCTCCACCGGCGGAGCGAGGCAGGCCAATAATGCAATATGCGCACTCCTCGACGGACGCGCACGATTCGCACTCCGGGATGCTCGTCGCAAGCAGCCGGTTATTCATGAGCTGCGCTGCTGGACCGTGTCGCGTGTCGTGTTCCCGATGTCTCCTCTAGATGCGCCGTCCGCGAAAAGCGCCAGCCATCCGGCATCTTTATGCCATTCGCGTGCGGGCGCGAAGATCGACCGTCAGCCATTTTAACGTTCATCAGCTATTCTATACCCACACCGACCAGTGGCTCCAACATGCCGAAGGTAACGAACTGCTCGAGAAGTGTAGATGGTAAGCAGACGCGTTGCTTGCGGCTATGCAGGAACAGGAAGGAACACTCGACTTAGCGCGACGATTATGTAAGTGGGTGACCAGCAACTTTTCAGTCACTCGCAATTTATTATCGCTCTTGAACGACGGCACTTGTCTTCACCAGGTATCAACTGTGCGCATCGTACAGTGTCGAGCCGCCACTCTCATTGCGAACATGGAGTCCGATCGTGCCCTGGCGGACCTGGGCCCTGATTTACCTGCGACACCCGCCATCAACGGTGACACCGAAACGGAGCCTAAACAGCCCAAAAGACGCTTCATCGGTCGGCGAGCCGCGGACGCCAAAGCCGCATCGAAAGCAGAGGCTGGCAGTGGGTCGATAGAGGAGAGCGGTGCGGTGCAAGGTGCGTGCGACGATTCCTACCCCAATCGCACTGCCGAGCTGACGAAGATAGTTGCCTCACGGCGGAGGCCTGCTCGTGCCCTTAACAATGTGCCCGACGACATTTTGTACGACAAAGACATCAACGATGCCATCGCACTGTTGCCCGGGAACTACAACTTCGAGATTCACAAGACAATCCACCGCATCAGAACCTCTGGCGCAAAGCAAATCGCTCTGCAGATGCCCGAAGGGTTGCTGCTCTTCGCCACGACCATTTCCGACATTCTTACGCAATTCTGCCCGGGAGCCAGTACCCTCATCATGGGCGACGTGACATACGGTGCGTGCTGCATCGACGATTACACCGCACGCGCCTTGGGCTGCGACATGCTCGTGCACTATGCTCACTCGTGTCTGATACCCGTGAACGTGACCAAGATACAGACTCTGTATGTATTCGTGGACATACAGATTGACGTCGAGCATATGCTTGCAACCATTGAACGCAACTTCAAGCCTGGCAGCACGATCGCTATGGTAGGCACGATTCAGTTCAACGCCACGCTGCACGGCACTTCTCAGCAGCTCCGTTCCGCTGGATACAATCTCATAGTCCCCCAGATCATGCCATTGTCCAAAGGAGAGGTCCTAGGCTGCACGTCTCCACGACTGACGAAAGAGCAAAACGTTGATCTCATCCTGTACCTTGGAGATGGTCGCTTTCACCTCGAGAGTGCCATGATACATAACCCCTCCACGCCGGCGTATAGGTACGATCCATACTCGAGGAGATTGACGCACGAGACATATGACTATGAAACGCTGCTTGCAGACCGATCCAAGGCGCTTGTGCAAGCGCGCAAGGCCCAGAAATGGGGCCTGATTTTGGGTAGTCTCGGACGCCAAGGTAACCCACATACCATGACACTCATCGAGAATAATCTGCGAGAGAGGGGCGTGTCATGGGTCAATCTGCTTCTCAGTGAGATTTTTCCGGGAAAGTTGGCGATGATGCCAGAGGTGGAGTGTTGGGTGCAAGTCGCATGCCCCAGACTGAGCATCGACTGGGGATATGCCTTTCCACGCCCTTTGCTGACACCGCATGAGGCGCTGGTCGTCCTTGGTGCCCGAAAAGGATGGGAGGGTCAAGTGAATGAGCTGACTGGAGAAAAGGAGGAGTCGGTGTATCCCATGGACTTTTATGGCAAGCACGGCTTGGCCAGGGTGAAACCTGAGGATCTTACCATTCGGTCAGTCGTAGCGGGCGCTGCATAATAGATGCATTGTATGTACATTTCGAGCCACAATTTCTTGGCTGTTGGCAGTGCAGCCGTTTTCCCTAGACTAGCGCGAGCCTATCGCTTCAAGGCCGAGCATAACACAGCACTGCCGTGCCTTACGTATTACAATGCACTACACGTGTATGTCTCGCATGCGCCATGAGCACTACAGATCGTATGGCCCTGAATTAAGGAGCACTCGCCTAGGTGGAAGGACCATACAGAGATAATGCTCCAACGTCATCATAAAATTGAGCGAGCTGCGATCTGCACCGAGCAGCAACAATGCCACCGACGCCTCACGCGCCGTCGAACATCCGCGCATACGTACAATGGAAGGAACCGGCAGTGTACGCCGGCGAGCAGATTGAATGTATCATCACATTCAGAAACATAGCACGGCCTCAGGGAGCAAAAGGGAATAAGACCGGAGAAACACATGCTCTTGGAAACGGCGGCCTGCACAGCAGAGGGCAATCATTCAACCCGTCGCGTGGACACAGTCGGCGGTCGTCTTTGGCGCAGGCCAAGCTGGCGCCGGTGTCACTTTCGCGTGCACCATCTGTGTCTGCCGTCAGCGCAAAGGGCACCCAAGGGAGCAGAGGACATCGGCCGACACTGTCCTTGAGCGTTGGCAATGCCTCCACGAGACCTGGCAATGGCTTGCTCAGTGCGACTCCGCAGACGGCGAATACACCCACACTGAAGCCCGACAAAGCCCATGGTCGGAGCTTGTCTATCATGTCTCTTGGAAGCGAAACAATCAGCGAGGGCAGGGCGCCGGCATTGAACAGCGGTGCTGGGAGGAGGCCTCCAAGGGCACACGGACGAAGTACCAGTCTACAATACACGTCCAGCTTGGGTGGGCAGTCGCCAGCACCAGTGGGCTTCCCATCTCCACGTCAGCCTTCGCCACTCTACGAGGCCACAACTCCGCCCGGAGAGAAAGGAACGGCGGAGCCATCACCACATGTACGCCCCGCTCGGCGACGCCCCGGTACAGCATCCGCTGGCAACACGCCGCAGTTGAGCAAGTCTGGTCTGAGAAAGCAGACGAGTGCAGAGAAGCAAGATGCTTCCGCTTTCAACAGCTTCAAGTTTCCCATGGAGCCTTCGCCGCAAGGGTCTGCAGACGAAGCTTCGGTGCCCAGGCCCAAGCTTGCGCGCAATCCTTCCACGATGCACTCCAGCAGAAGACAGCGATCACCTCAGCCACAAGACAGCTGGTCTGGAAACGTGGGCAGCTTAAACCCCATTTCCCGGGTCATGTCAGAGACCTCACAAGACGGCACTCCGAGGACGAGCAGCGAGATGTACCCCATGAGTAACCATAGCGACGAAACATTGGCGTCGGAACTACCCTCCCAGCAGCAGTTTGGAAGACTCCTCCCAAAGCTAGACCATTCACGGCAGCCTTCTCGGTCGCCTCAGACTCCACCCGCGGTACCGGAAACGCTGATGATGGCGTATGCGCAGACTGTAGGTCGATTCACCATTGATGGAAGTCTCATCAACGCAGCTCCATTTGAAGAGGTCAAGAGGAAAGGGGTGCAAGGAGGAGGAGGCGTTATTGGCGTGGGGCGCTCGAAGCGCTCGTCTGGATTGTTTGGTGCGCTGAGTTGGGGCAATATCGGCGAGTCTCTGGGCGGCCTACTTGGCGGCGACGAGATGAGCTCCATGGCGCAGATGAAGTCGACTGTCGGTTCCAAAACGATACCTCTCCTGTCGACTCCACAAAGTCTTCTTTTCGTCGAGCTGAAGCTCGCTCCTGGCGAGAAGAAGAGCTTCAGTTATCGATTTCCGCTTCCCCGTGGCTTGCCACCGAGCCACAAGGGCAGAGCAATGAAGGTGACATATCACCTATCGATTGGTGTGCAACGACCAGAGGGTCAGGTCGTCAAGCACGTTGACATCCCATTTCGTGTCCTGGGCAGCTACGACTCCAGAGGCGACACTCTTGGCCACGATCTAATGTCTCCATATGTACTCCTGCAGGATGCCGCACGTACGACGAGCATCTCGCCCGATTCATCAAGCGCCAATGGCGTCACGAAATTCCTATCGGACTCAGAAACCAAGAATAAGAAACCGCCGAAACAAGGCTTAGAAGACTTCTTGCGCTATACTGAGAGACTACTCCAAACACCTGTCGACGCCAGTGGAGTACTGCTGTCTCCGACCTCGCCTACATCTCCTGATTCCAGCTCGCTTTCGCGACAGAGCAGCTTTGTGGATCTGGCGCCAACCAAGGTCAAAGAGTCTATTGACTTTGCGATCCTGAGGTCGAACAGAGTCGAGTCTAACTCGTCTGGACCTGGAGCATCGCAGAGTAACAACCGCTTCAACATCGCCCGGTCTGGCCAACCAGTCGCTGTGCTGACCATGCTACGACCTGCGTACAGACTCGGCGAGTTAGTCACAGGGACCATTGACTTCACAGCTCCTGCTAGGAGACCCACTGCCCCGGTATCGGCTCGGACTTATTCTGTCCTCGTCGAGCTGGAGTCGTCAGAAAGCGTAGACGCCTCACTGGCACTACGAAGCAGCAGCTCGATTAGCAGAGTGACTCGAAAAGTGTATGCCGCAACAAGGGAAAATGCGCTCTTCTCGAAGCAAATCAGCTTCAGTCTTGCTATACCATCGAGTGCAGCGCCAAGCTTTGAGACGACTGGTGTTAGTCTGCATTGGAGACTCAAGGTGGAGTTCACCACACACCGATCGATACAGGGCTTGGGCATTGAAGCAACCGACGGAGACACATCGTTACTCGAACAGCTTGGGAGCGACGAGCGTGGGACCATGTACATCGCAAAGGAGCGATTGCCAGCAGATACTTTTGAGATTGCCGTGCCCTTGAAGGTATATGGCGCCGTTGGCGTAGATGGCAGCGGCTACGAAAGTGAGGCTTTACACGTGTAGATATTCACAATGAATGATCCCATTGCTTGCAGCAGCAGCTCTATTCCAGTGTGATAACAAGACAGCCGCACCCTGTTCGCTTTCAACGTGACAGCGGCGGCTCTGGACGGGTACTGCCGAACGGATCCGTGCGCGCTTGGCACACTTTCGATTCTGGAGAGGCCGAACTTTGCAGGCTTGATTGCAGCACGAACATCCAACACCCAGCGCCCGTGAGGAGACAGCCAATCTGTACGTACACACACCGGAGACAGATTCGCAAAACTGCACGCATCGACGAAACGGACAACTAACGTGCGCCTGACAGACTTCTTCACAAACCGTCAATATGGGGTACAGTCTCAACCAATATGCACGCCCATTCTGTCTGCGAGGAGACACGCTGACATTGCTTGCAGTATCTCTCGTGACTCCCGTCACAAGCGCAGCGCCTCTGGTGCTAAGCGCGCATACTATCGCAAGAAGAGGTATGCATAACCCGATTGTCTCCTACGCCCATATCAGATTTCTGATATGAGAGAACAGAGCTTTCGAGAAGGGTCGTCAACCCGCCAACACCCGTATCGGCCCCAAGCGCGTCCACCTCGTCCGCACCCGTGGTGGCAACCGCAAGTTCCGTGGTCTCCGTCTCGACTCGGGCAACTTCTCGTGGGGCAGCGAGGGCATCTCCCGCAAGGTCCGCGTGATTGCCGTGGCATTCCACCCTTCGAACAACGAGTTGGTCCGCACCAACACCCTCACCAAGTCCGCCGTCGTGCAGGTCGATGCTGCGCCGTTCCGTCAGTGGTACGAGGCTCATTACGGCCAGCCGCTGGGCCGCAGACGCCAGGCCAAGGCCGAGGCAGAGGAGGTCAAGAAGAGCAAGTCGGTCGAGTCCAAGCAGGCCGAGCGCCACAAGGCCTCCGGCAAGGTCGAGGCCGCCATTGAGCGCCAGTTCGAGGCCGGTCGTCTCTACGCCGTGGTTGCCAGCCGTCCTGGCCAGAGTGGCCGTGTCGATGGATACGTGTTGGAGGGCGAGGAGCTCGCTTTCTACCAGCGTGCCATCAGGAAGTAGACGGAGAAATACCGAAGGCCTTCACAACACAAACAAACACCTATACCAGACTTCTCTGTGGCGTTTTTTTGGGCAGGGCTGGGCAAGGGCTTCGCTGCATGTGAGCACAAGGATGGGCACAGGCAAGAGCTGCACGTTCATCTGCTCGATCGTGTAGCCTGTATGGTAGTAGAACCACGGCAATGCAAAAAAGCGCTATGAAGGAAATACCTCATGATTGTACGAAGTTTTGTTCATATCCCACCACGCTTTCACCATCAAGGCACAGTAGGATTGGGGGAAACAGCAAAGGCAACATGACTGCATTTTGCGCAGCCGGTGTGTGAAGCATTTGCACGTCTACGCTAGGCAGATGTGACAAAGCAGACGTGAGCATCACATTCCATCTTCTCGTGTCTATCAACCGGGTCTTTTCGTGTTTTCACCATGCTACCGCAGTCACCGCAAATGTTAAGAGCAACAACATCCCTGACTTCTTGCTTGCCACGATTGCCGCACTGTCCACCGTGCCGCCGCTCGATGTTTCGCTGTTCCCAATGTCCGACCTCGACCCCGTCGGTCCAGCCGCTAAAGTCATGCCGCTCAACTGGACAGTCTGGCCCTGATACGTCAACGCATGCACCGTCGGAGATGCGTCTGGATCCTGCGCGCTTCGCAAACCTGCTTTGGACGTCTCGCTGGTCGACGGTTTTGTTGTCGACGCCCTGACAGAGCTTTCAAAGTGCATTGTTAGTGGCGCAGGATGCGAAGCTGGAACCTGTGCTGGGCTTTGCTTGGAGCCAGATAAAGAGACAGTAATTTGAGTAGCAGGCAATGCTTGTGTAGGCTCGTGGTAGGCCTCGGCCGCGGGAGCAGGAGCGTCCCCCACATGTGTCGAGCCAGGGGGTTGCTGCTCCGCAGGTAGTGAGCCTACTGGCGTTGGCTGTGCCAGAGAAGGGGGCTGCAGGCCTCCCGCTGGATGCTCCCCATTCAAAGCGTTGACTGTTGGCGTGGGCATGGCTGCCTGAGAAGTGGTCGATGTCCAGGTCGGCGTATCCAGCGTAGGAACGGCCACCATAGTCTGAACAGTCTCTAGCGAGTATGATGCATCAGATGTGACTGCACTCGGATTGAGTCCGACTTCAGGCTGCACAGGCGTTACAGCAATCTGGTGCGAAGTACTCGTGGGTGCGAAGCTCACTGGCACAACCTCTGTAGTGTTTGGTCCAGGCACGTACACAAACTCCGTCGCAGATGGGACGAAGTCGAACGACGGCTGCTCGATTGTGGTTGTCGGACTGCTCTCTTCTGTAATTACGGGCACATGTGTGAATGACGCATCTCGTACACTCGCCGTGTGGAAGAAAATGTCGTCTGTAATTGTGGGCGCATATGTGAATGTCGTGTCTTGTGTGGTCGCCGGCTCGAAGGAGAACGTTGGCCAGCTGGTGGTGGTAGGAGGCACATAAGTGAACGATGCGCCAGTGGAAGCTTCCGGAATGTTGACCACTGCATTCACAGTGACGGTTGCCACTAGTATGGTTGTTGTCGATGTATCGTTCGGGGGTGTGCTCTGATGATCGAGGTGTTGTATGCCCTCACCATCTTGTCCGGTCTGAGCCAGCTCTGAGACCTCCTGCGGTACACCACTGGAAGATGCACTTTTGGAAGAAAGGCGCGCGACGGACTGGGCGTTGGCAAAGGCGAATGAAGCGAGCCCAGCTACTCTGATTCTGACCATGCTGATGAATGAGCGTACGTGGCACAAATGCCACCAAAAAACGTACCAGTTGCGTGGTGAAGAGAAAAGCGCGAAGAGAATGGCGATGCACGGCGAAAGTAGCGACAAGAATATAGCCTCCTCTTTTGCCACGCAGAAAACGGCTCAGCTCACCCTGTTTCGAAAGTCAACTGATTGCTGAGAGTAGGACTGGCAAGCGCTTTGTTACACCACGACAGATGCTCTATAGGCCAGTCGAGGAAAGGCATCGCTGCCGTAGTGGCTTCAGGGCTGACTACATTGCATGAAGCTGACTTGCTCCAGTTTCAGAAGGATGGGTTAGTGAGTAGTTTAGGTTTTGCACTTACTATTTTCTTCAATGCGTGGGCTGAAGCGTCAACTTTGGCAATCCTTCAACAATCGAAGGACTGTACGGCGCATTTCGTGCTTCCGCAGCTTCATCATGCAAGCCTTTGTTGTTCATGTGTTACAATGAGGACTTCAGACCTAATATTGCCAAATGTGGAGCGGAATATGACTCGCGACGTCGCTGCACTTAACGAGTCGAGCATGCATAGTCTTGTTTCGAGTGCCAGATACAGTCTTAACGGCGGTGGCAAGTAGCAGACGCAACGAGAAGGCAACTTCGGCCTCAGCGTCAGAATGCGTCTGTGGTCCGATAGAACAAACCAGCAGTCAGCTCCAAGATGTGTTGACTGGCCATTTCGTCCTTGCGGTCGACAGAGACGGCCAGTCCGGCGAAATAAAGAGACGCAGAATAGCAATATTCAGACCTCTATATTAGGCACTCCGCACGTATGGCTTCATGCTGGCAGTGCGACGGTGGAGATCTCTGCATATCGCTCATCTGTCGTTTCGCCCTGAGCATTGGTGATTTTCTTGGCGCCCATCTCGCAAATGGCTACGCGATCAAGGAGAATACTGTCGGCCCAGACGTATTTGCTGTATCTTTCGAGAATGCTTCGTGCATCGAGCTTGAGCGGTGCATTGGCATGGGAGCCATGACCCTCTGATCGATCTTCGGACACATCGATGGGTATGTTGGAGACAACCTGTCCATTGGGCATGATTGTAACTGGCTTGTGAGATGGTTTCGGCCTGCCTTTGGCATAGATTGTGTTGACAATAGTAGCGTGCAGCTTGAGCTCGCGATCGTCCTCGACCAGGAAGCCTTCGTCCTTGAAGGTTCTCCGTAACGCTAAACAGAACGAATACAGTCTATTCGTAGCGTCAGACGGGGCTACATAGAGGATACTTGTCTTCTCTGGAGCATGCATAGATTCTAGACCTTGCAGACTGATCGTGAGACCTGTGCTTGACGAAGACTCCGTTGCCACAGTCTCTGCTTGACTGATCAACGACGCGAGGTCGAGCTTTTGGAGATGGTCGATGGCCTTGGAGAGCATGTCCTCTTTCAGGCTCATAACACCGAGAGTGAAGTGCAGCGTGCCAGTCGAACGTATGGCCTTTGGATGAATCACAGCCTGGTTATGAGGTTCTGGGAACAGCGCATCCTTCGAGGTGCCTGCCTGTGAAGAAACATCCTCCTTGAATGTTTGGAGCGCATGCTCGAGCTTCGGCCTTGAGTCTTGGGTGACGAGCGGCAAGCAGAGGAAGTGCGTCAAAGGCGGTCTCTTGGAAGTCGTTCCCTGTCGATGCCCACGAGAGCGTCCCATCGGAGTGATGATATAAGCGCAGTTTGCTGAGATGGAGGAGGTAAGTGAGGTAGTTCTAAGTGAGGCAAGTGCGTCACAGTGTGGAGGGGAGGTGCATGCCAACTTTATATTTGCGACATCTCATGTAGAACTACACACGCAGTCGGACGTGCACACTCTCAGTTGACCATGGCAGACACTGCTACAGCCTCGGGAATGGACGCGCCAGAGGGAGAGACGCCTAATCAGCGGCAAGCGCGCCTGCGCCGTGAGAAGCGACAGAAGAAGATGGCGGAGCAGGGCGAGGACAGACTGGCGAAGATCAAGGCGCTCAACGGTGGAGTCGCGCCGCCGGACGAGGTGCTGGGAGGACGTGAGTGTATATGGGGATAACGCGATGAGCGGCAAGGCAGGTCAGCTAACACTGCAACAGCTATCAAGGCACCACCCATTGCATCAGTCGACGACGATCCAGAAGAGGTCGACATCAGCAGTTTCGCACCCACACCAAGCCGCACGCCAGATCCGAAGAACGATCCCCAAGCTGCACTGCGGCAACAGATGGACCAGATGGCCAAAGAGATGCAGATGATGCAAGGACAGCAGGGAGGAGGGCCAGGAGCAGACGACCCCATGATGAAGATGATGCAGCAAATGATGGGGGGCATGGGAGGAGATCCAAACGACCCCAACGCACAACAGGAACTGCCACCGATGTTGAAGGCCATGATGGGCGCGGCTGGCGGACAGCAACAAGAGGCGGCACCAGCTTCGGGGTCAGCGTATGTCTGGCGCATTGTGCATGCGGTCTTTGCATTTGGTCTGGCCTTCTACGTCTGCCTCACGTCCACATTCAACGGCACCAAGCTGGCGCGGAGCTCGAGTGTCTACACAGAAGAGGCAGGATACGGGCTGGGCCCGCGGCTCTTCGTCATCTTCACTTCAGCGGAGCTGGTTCTGCAGAGTACAAGATATTTTGTCGAGCGTGGGCAGCTGCAAGGCGGAGGCATGTTCGCTTCCATCGTCAACAGCGGCTTTATTCCTGAGCCGTATGCGAACTACATCCGTGTCGCGGGAAGGTACATCACCATCGCGCGGACCATATTCACGGACGTCATGGTCATCGTCTTCGTGCTGGGTTGCATGGCGTGGTGGAAGGGGCTCGGTGCGGAAGCATAGTGTCCGTCTCCTTCGATATCCGTGTACACGTACATTCTGTACAATTTTCGCAGCAGTGTACAAGTCCTATTCCACCCGAACGCCTCGCTGTAAGTCGAGGATAACGCTGTCCCGCATCCCCCGTTGTCATCTCTTATGAGCTCTGAGATGCCAAATCTCCCCGCGCCTGTTCCAGCAGCTCCTTTTCCCTCTTTACCCTCGCTCGCACTTCCTGACTCAACTTGCTGTCCCTCTGACTTCTTTGCCGTTGCTCCTCCAGCTTGGCAATCTGCTCCTGGTCCTCGGGCGTAGGGTCTACTTGCCGCGCTTTCGTCAACTGAATCAACGCATCCAAGATCTCAGATGATCGATAGTTCTTCATGTTGACCGTCTCAACCTTCTCTGTCTCCGCATCTTCAGGTTGAATATGCACCGACAGCACGGCTGGTTCGTCCTGTTCTGCCGTTCGATCGACCGTCATGGGAACTGACGGATTGTGGTATTTCAGTCTGACCAATTCGTGCCGCCAGAATTTCCTGCACAAGGTGTTAATAGTCGTTCTGGACACGATCAGACTGCCAGCGTGGCATACCGAGGACCCATGTGTCCCTCATTCATCTTGGGCGCAAATCGTAGACTTATGCGCTTCACATCTTTGGGCAGTATCAGGGCGCCGGGGCCAAGTCGTATCGCCAGGAGTCGATTTTGCAGCTTCCGCATCCGCTGTGGTAGAGAGACCATGGTGAGTGTGGGTGGCGGGCCGGGGAATGGAAGATGATTGATAGACTGATGTCGATGTCTCAATGTGACTGCCAAGAGTCAAGGACGAGACTCCCGAAGTGACCTCCGCATCCCATTGCTGCAACACTCCTCGCCGAGAAACATCACCAACCCACCCTCACAGCCATCATGGCCGCCCTCTTCCGGCAGTCGCGGCCCATCTGCCAATGCCAACGATCCTTTTCGACGTCGACTCCGCGCGCCGTCAGTCTGCAATGGGACAAGAACGACTCGGAAGCCCTCGCCGAAGTGCTGCCTCCCTACCCCTACGGCCCAGCACGATGGTATAAACAGTCGAATCGCGGACTCTACGGCGGGCAGAGGAAACAGTTCGGCAACAATGTCAGTGGCGACTTTGACACCAAGACGCGTCGCACGTGGAAGCCGAATGTCTTCACACGCAAACTATTCAGCAAAGCGCTCAACCGACCCGTGCAAGTCAGAGTCAGCTCACGCGTGCTGAGGACCATTGACAAGCTGGGTGGACTGGACGAGTATCTACTCGGCGAGAAGGAGGCGAGGATTAAAGAATTGGGGGTGTCGGGCTGGTGGCTGCGCTGGGCAATTCTGCAGACGCCGAAAGTGAAAGCACGATTTGCTGCCGAAAGAGAGGCACTGGGGCTTCCAGCAGATGCAGACCAGCTCTCCGCTGTGGAAGAGGCTCTATCTGAGCCAGGCGAGAATGGCGAGGCCGATACGGAAGTGGTGGCGATGGACGCCACGTTCCAGGTCGAGCACAATCCGGATCTACCTCCCATCAAGTTCCGTGTAGGACCGAGGCAGCATGTCATGTTGACAGCAGACGGGTGGGTGCGCACACGACCCGATCCTGATCGATGGACCAACTTGGCCAAGAAGAAGCTGCAAGAGCAGAACTTTCCGGAGTGGATTGAAAAGAGAGCAGCAGTGCTTCAAGGGCACTTGCAGACGCGACTCGCGAACGCCGAGATCTCACGGCGGGAGGCCGATGACATTGGTAGAAGTGTGAGGAAGCAGCTGAGGGCAGAGTTGCAGGAGAAGGTTGATAAAATGTACAACAGACAGGCGAAGTACAGGCATTTACTTGCGTTGCGGAAGAAGGAGGCGAAGAGAGCGCAGGCCAAACTTGGCGAATCTGAAGAGCTCAACCTGGAGGCGTAGCCCAGCTTTTGGTACAGAAGAGCATGACCATTGCGTTCCACGAAAATGAATCAAAGTGTCCAAAGCAACGTCTCATCAAGGTATAGCTGGTATATATTCTAGTCGTCTGCTGTCGTTTCATGTCTAGCTGTGGTTTCCCTCTCTTCTCCCTTCCTAATGGGTATGGCAAATAGTAACACAATGAATAATGCGTTCGAGCCTCCTAGCGCCCAGAATGGCAAGCTAATATCCTTCTTGAAAAGCTCCGCAAGAAGAGGGCTTCCAAGCATGATTCCCAGCGTGTCCACAATCGCAATGACACTGTAAGTTCGAGCAATCTCGTCCGCAGGGAGAATGCTGCTCAGGAAACTCCGAACAAGCGTCGTCGCGCCCTGTCCCAGGCTTGCAATCGCAAGACTGACACCCACGGTTGGAATGTTCGGACTGGCGGCTACAGCTAGCCAGCCAACAGTGATGAGGATCTGCGAGATCCGGGCCAACTGGAGGTCTTTTCGCTGGCTGCTCAGTCCAAACTTGATCATGACGAGCGTGCTCACGTATGGCAGAATGATGAATAGCAGCGCGACCTGGACCGCATTCCGCACGGCGATGACGAGGGTTGCAGATGAGAATGTCAGGCTGTAGCGCTTGCTGATGTACTGTAGGAGAAGCTGGCCGGTGCTACTTAACAGGATGTGGGTCAAGAAGGGGAGGATTAATAGCGGTACGCGGTAGTCTCGCGTGAGGAAGGCCATTGTCGTGCGCACTTTGTCTGTGTAACGGATGAGGAAGTTGCTCGAGATTCGTGGGCCGCCCACGGCGAGATCTGGCGGGTCTGGTACACTATCCATCGCACCAAGGGAAGCGTTTCCAGCATAGTTCAGTGTCTCCGGTACGAAGATGTACAGCACAATCGACAGCGCCATGAGAACCGTGCCCACAAGCGAGGGTATCCACGGGCTCTTCTCCATCAGCAATGCGGCCAGAGGAGGCATAAATAGCGTCGCGCTGAGATTTGCAGCGCTGAGGCGTAAGAAAGCGCTCGCACGATCCTTTTCAGGCACCACGTCTGAAATGGCACAGAACAACAGCGCACTCGCGGTCGGGGCTCCACCTCCAAGTACGCAAAAGAACGACTGTGCCCACAGAGCCCGGACATCGAAGAATTGCCACTGCCAGGCCACAAACTGTGCCCAGCAGTTTCTAGCCATGAACTGGATCAAATTCAGCATGATGAACGGCTTACGTCCATAGCGATCCGCCAGCCATCCAAAGGGTACAGCGAGCAGTAAGCACGGGAAGCCATCCAAGAAGAGCTGAATCCCATTCAGCATCGCAAGATCGTTCTGAACCGGGTCTGCTTGCTTGCACCACATCTCGTCTACACCGCCGATCGCACCGGGCCCAAGTGCATCTCGAGGAAGCTTCAATTTTGTTGGGTCGTGTTCTTCGTAGTGTTCGTAGCAAAGGACCGACTCGTAGATCCGGGCCAGGGGCGCCTCTTCTAGCATGTCGCCGAATGCTGCTAGGACGACAACTGCCAGTAGGATGAGGACAATGGACTGAGGTGTTTGGAACAGTCCGGTCTTGGGGACAACATCTTTCTTGTCCTCTGCAGACGGTGGCAGGAGTGGGGAGCTTTCGGTGGCCATCGCACAGGTTATCGCCTCGCGGATAACATCGTCTTTGGGAGTGGCCATGTCTCGAGCTTTGTCGAGCTGCGGATTGATGGCGTGATCCTAGTAATGTTCTGGTGTCGTGGAACAGTTTCAATCTTTTACCCAACTATTCGCAGCTGTGCGAGGGGCGTTCCAAGTAGCCTGTGCTGTCGGCCCATTCTAGGGACTGCTGTACTTGGAGACCAGTAAGGCAAAAACAGCTTCACAACATCATTGCGTGTACATAAAAAGAACGGTTGCGAATGTTGTTTTTATCAGGAGCGTGACGCGATCAGACGGACCGGACTTCGGACCGGAGCTCGGCATCCTACGCTGGGTGGGTCACAGGCAACAATATAAGGTGAACAGTTGTTGGTGCACAAGCTTGGTCAGAACATGAGGGGGAACTGATGTAGCTGGCACGTTACATGTTACAGTGTCTCGAAGACAGAGTTGGGAGCTGAAGTGTCACGAACTCCACCCGCGTCCGGTCTTGGCATATCACGCTCGAGGAGTGTAACAAACAGATGTAGACCATACAACACCAAACAAGTATGTCGTTCAACCGTCTAGATACAGCTTCCCAACCTTCGGGCCAGGATAATGTCGTCCCCCATGGATGAACCACCACAACGCCGTCAGCACCACAATGCCAACCAGAACGACCGAGTTGTCTATTTCATTCATCAGCTAATTTGCCCTCCCGGATCTCCGAAGCAGAACAACAAATATCCAGCCAAAAGTCCAAATTCTGACTTCTATTTAGTCAAACCACAGGTTGCTGGGTCGTAGTTGACTCACACCAGTGAAGAATCCTAACCAGAATTAGCCGATGATCTCCAATTTGTGCCTTCTTTTCGGCGCACTCAGAACTCTTCCATCGCGCGGGCCTGGAGTGACAGACGCCCCATGATATACACCTCCTGAAGACGGTATAGATGATGCTAGCTCCGAAATGGATAGCCCAATGAATGTGTAGTACACGCAAGCGACTATGTACTCGTAGAGAATACCCATTAGACCTCCATTGAGGAGAGAAATTTGCAGGGATCCAGCAAAGGCGATCCACGCGTTGTCGATGGTGAGTGCAAGACCACAAATTTCGAGCAAGCTGTACACTCTCTTCAATTGACCGCGGTGTCCTGAAGCGTTCAGGGAAGCGTTATGTTCTGGCTGGGACTGGTCAGGGTCCCACGAATGGCACGGCTATGACCTTTCTCGTGGGAGCGTCTCCGCGCGAGTGGTGATCCATGTGAAGGGAGGACAAATTGCGAGTTCGAGCAGACTTAGTAGGGGTGCTCCAAGAGGAGCGACTTCAGGACGATATCGAGATCTCCATCGCTTCGAGAGTTCCATCATATGCATCCTCCACGTGGTCCAACTCAGGGCACACAAGATCTAGTGCATCTCGGAATATGGCTTGTGTGACAGATCGTCCTGCTGCCTTCGTTTGTGCCTCCAGCACCGACGGAACCTTGGTACAATAATCCTCAGACTTGGCGGCGATCTTCGCACTCTTCTTGTGTTGGCGCCTCTGTGTTGATTTGATTTCGTGTTGATTTGATTTCGTATTGCTACCTGTAACATGTTATACCATCGTAGCTCGCCATCAGCACAGAAGTACTGTATTGGTCCAGACTTCTCATGCTGCAGAAGGATTGCCCCCGGAGAGCTGATCTGATGCAGTATTTGGATGGCAGCTATTGGTTGTTCTCGTCCAGACCTAAAATAATGTCGCATCCGAAGGAGCGCGGAAGGCGCGGAAAGTCTTGGCACTTGGAAGAGGCCGAGCAAGACCTCACGTCCGACATGGAGCCCTCGTCACACACCAGCAGCAGCCACGGAACACCAAAAGCACGATCCGACATCCTCTTTGCCGCTCGTGTGCGTGATGGCCGCTGCAGCAAGGATGCTCGATCTGCCAGTTGCCTTGACTAATCACGAGGCCCGCCGGCCGCGATAAGCCTCGAGCAAAGACAAGGCTAAAACAGCAGCTCTCACCGAAGCTCGTCCAGCTCACAGCAAGCATGATCTGCGCATGCAGTGCGGCCGATGGAACCTGCGCTGGCTGTGACTAAAGGCCCACTGTCGTAGCTGTGCGCGGTCACCAGCAATGATCCCTCACAGAGTATCCATTTGTAGCAATTGGACCATGATACGCAGCATGTGGAGACCAGCAAGGTGGACCTGTGTCGACCTCAGAAGTTTTCCTACTATTGCTTGACCAGGTGTCTGCACAAAACCTCTCGCCGGCTTGTCTCAATGAGTGAAGCAGAGAAGGAATTCGACTTGCCTGCTGTTTCAAGAATCCGCACGCTCCATCATGAATAACCACGATAATCGACCGAGCGCAAGCTCTTGGTCTCCCAGCACGGTCAACAATGATACTCCTGCCCGAATGAGCAAGACCAGCAACCATTCACCAAACGAGACGACTTCGCTCTTACCGAAGCAGCACAATGGAGACCTAGAGAGCGACCCAGCCTTTGAGGTTGACGGGGAATCTTCCACCCAGCGCATCCTTGCCGAGTTCTGGATCTTGTTCAAAGGCTCCGTGCCTGTTATCTTAGCATATGCGCTACAGAACTCCTTGCAGACCATCTCGGTATTGATAGTGGGAAGGCTGAGCCCAGAGTCTCTCGCTGTTGCCGCGTTCAGCTACATGTTTGCCATGGCGACTGCCTGGCTCATTGGAATGGGAGGTACCACGGCAATAGACACACTCGCATCGGCGTCCTTCACTGGCAGCAAAAACAAGCACGATCTAGGCATCATCTTGCAGCGCGCATTCCTCGTTCTTGGGTTGCTCTACATTCCAGTTGCAGCACTATGGCTTTTCTCCGAGCCAGTGTTCAAACTCTTGGGACAGGAGGACTACATTGCGCGAGACTCTGCCAGATTCCTGGGCGTGTTGATCCCAGGAGGTCTTGGATATATCTACTTCGAATGCATGAAGAAGTACCTCCAGGCGCAGGGTATCATGCGACCCGGCACGTATGTTCTCCTGATCACCTCACCAATCAATGCTGGTCTGAACTACTTGTTTGTCTACAATTTCCAGCTTGGACTGCTCGGAGCGCCAGTCGCCACTGGCATCTCATACTGGTTGTCTTTCATCCTCCTGGTCCTCTATACACGATTCGTGGCTGGCTATGAATGCTGGGGAGGCTTTGATCGCAAGTGCATGAAGAACATTGGTAGTTTTACACGCCTTGCAATTCTTGGGGTGGTACATGTGGGAACCGAATGGTATGATATCAATTTGCATGCGCCGCAAGTGAGACAGCGGCTGACATATACTCTTTTCTTCTCTCTAGGTGGGCTTTTGAAATTGTCGCTTTAGCTGCTGGAAGGCTCGGAACAATACCACTTGCAGCACAATCAGTCATAATGACTGCTGATCAAGTGCTCAACACCATACCGTTTGGCATTGGAGTGGCCACATCGAGCCGAGTCGGCAACTTGCTGGGAATGAGGAGTGCAAGAGGCGCTTCATTATCTGCTAATACTGCGGCATGGCTTTCGATGATCCTTGGCTCCGTTGTGCTAGCCATTCTCATGGGCACGAAGGACAACTTCGCACGGCTGTTCAACGACGATGCGCAGGTGGTCAAGCTTACCTCCGAGGTTCTGCCATATGTTGCACTTTTCCAGATCGCAGACGGGTTGAACGGGTCGTGCGGTGGTGCACTCCGTGGCATGGGCAGGCAACATGTGGGTGCCTTTGTCAATCTGGGGGCATACTATTGCGGCGCTTTACCGCTGGGCATCTACCTCGCATTCAATGGCTGGGGTCTAGCAGGATTGTGGGTCGGACAGTGCATTGCTCTGTACTTGGTAGGCATCGCTGAGTGGGCGATAGTGGCTTTTAGCAACTGGGACAAGCAGGTTGACAGAGCATTCGAGCGCATGGATGCTGGCGATGCCGCAGAGCAAGGCGAGGCGCGATAAGTTACACTACGATACACTGTTCTTCTGCTGAGATCCAGTCCATCGTGTCGCCGCGATCTAGTCCTTCTATCTGCCGGTCTGGTCTACGTGTGAAGGCATACAGCCAGCGTGACGCGGTCAGATAGGGACGCCGGCGCGCAAGCACAACCCGAAATCCCAATGCGGAAGGCATGTACGATCTATCAGTACCCTATGCACTGCCACGCGACAGCTCTCAGAGGTCCCCACTTCTTATCTTGAGCATCAACATGGCACCGTCATCACACATGGCGCACTTCTGCTCGCGATTTATTGACTGCCGTCGTTGACTATGTGCTCGCCGTGCTGCATGCGTGGCCAGAAGTCATCAATGCATGAGGCCGATGCAAGATGCACGCAATGTCAGAGTAATCGCCCGCCAGCTGGCCGAGAACTCGATCGGAAGCTCATGCCTGTTGCCTATCGCCATGAAACAGGCCAGCATCCTGCAGAGCTGTCATTTACTGACGACACGATGGCATTGGAGCCGCAAGCTGTCGCGGATCTCCCAGAATCTAGCATTGCCTTCGTAACAGTTAGGTAAACATACGGTTGTAGCTGCGCCGCGTTCAGTACACGTTCTTGCTCTTATATCCTCGCCTCGAAAGCCTCCAGATCGCGCAAAACATAATTGCGGCTTTGTTGCAAATATGCTGAAGATTTTTGGTGCAATCATTGCAGCGGCCGTGGCTGTTCAGGCTCATGATGACCACGACCAGGAGCCTCTCGAGGGGCCACACAAGAGTCTGTGGTATAACACTCTTCCTGGAGATGGAGGCACGCAGGTGGGTGGCATTGATAATCTCGTTGAACGCCCAGCTGAGTTGAAAAGGCCGATTCTGTCTTCTCGGGCATCTCCACCTTCGGCCGCCTCCCGTATAGCCCATGCTTGTCGACCGACGACGTGAAGTACGATATCGCATTCATTGGTGCTCCATTCGACACTGGTACCAGTTACCGCCCAGGAGCGAGGTTCGGACCCTCGGGCATTCGACAAGGTAGTCGGAGACTCAACTTGTAGTACGTACGCAACAATAAGTTTACACCAGGTCGGAACCCCAAGGCTCACGAAAAGTGCGCTTCAGCGGCGGATACAACGTCCCTCTTGATGCGAATCCATTTGCCAGCTGGGCGAAAGTGATCGATTGTGGTGATATTCCAGTAACCTCGTAGGTATTGCCCTCGTATGCAGCAATCAGCGAGTCGCTAAAGATCACCAGCTACGACAACACCTTTGCTCTGCACCAGATCGAAGAAGGCCACAACAGCATCCTCATGCGCGAGCCCGCCACCGATGCAAAGGAGAAGGGTATCTCGAAGCACGGCAAGACTCTGCCCCGCGTGATCACCTTGGGCGGCGATCATACCATCACGCTGCCACTGCTGAGGAGCATGAACCGCGCGTATGGCCCAATCACGGTCATTCACTTCGACTCTCATCTCGATACCTGGCGGCCGAAAGTGTTTGGAGGAGCCCCATCCAAGACAGCCAGCATCAACCACGGCACATACTTCTTCCACGCCTCCGAGGAAGGCCTTCTGAGGAACGATACGAACATCCATGCCGGAATCCGTACCACCCTCAGCGGACTGTCCGACTACGACAACGATGGCTACTGCGGCTTCCACATTGTCGAGGCACGCGAAATCGACACCATCGGCACAGAGGGCATCATCAAGAAGATCCATGATCGTGTTGGCCACAAGAATCCAGTGTACTTGAGCATCGACATCGACACTCTTGACCCAGCATTCGCCCCAGCGACCGGCACACCCGAGACTGGAGGCTGGTCGACTCGAGAGCTTCGCACCATCGTCCGCGGCTTAAAGGGCATCAACCTGGTGGCAGCTGATATCGTAGAGGTCGCTCCGGCTTATGACACGAACGCTGAGCTGACGACCATGGCTGCAGCCGATACTTTGTACGAGGTGATGAGCTTGATGGTTTTGAACGGTCCGTTGACTGTAAAGGAGAGCGTAGCCGCAAAGGAGGAGATCTGAGAAGGGTCAGTCTGAGGTTATGTTGGCGAGATGTGAAGCTCTCCGGGCAGAGATGGTGGCTGAGTAGAGGAAGAAGTGGCTGTTCGCTCCGTTGTTGTAAGCTGCAGTCGTTCGTGATTTGAACTGCACTGCGGGTTACCCGGGAGAATGTCTCGAGGCCGGCTATTGAGGTAGCATCAATGTATGTCGGTAGGTAGAGGATGAAGAGTGCTTTACGGAGACACCTCCGCCAAGCTGTCGATTTCATGCTTTCCAGTCTTCAGTAGCCTTCGATCTCAGACGCTCAAAGTGTTGTGCCGGTTCCTCGCTTCTGTCCTCCGTTGGAATTGCCGGCTTCTAGTCCATTAGTATCAGGGTGCGGCTTAGCATCGGTCCCTTACCTCATAGTGTGGCGGTAGAGCCCCCGTCGATTCATATCTGGCGCGAAGGCTGCTGCCATCACCCTCTCAGTGACAGGTCAGTGGCTGGCGGATCGGAGAACTTCACAGCAGTCAGATAAGCGACGAGCATCTGTTCTGCTGTCAGTCTGTCGCCAGGAGAGTTCTTCAGGCTAACATCAAGCATGCAAATCGTCCATTGCGCCGTGGCTTGATATATACACGAATCTTGCTTATGCTCACACCCCGCCCAAAGCCCTCTTCTTGCATTCTATCACACCACGCAGCGTCTATTGGTCCAGTCTCGCTGGGAATGTTCCATTCTCGCGCTGGTCGTCCCACCGCGCGCTCCAAGATGCCGGGCACAGAGACCTGTAGGCCAGGTAGAACTACCCATTTGTCAGTCCTTCCTCGCGTTGCCGCTCCTCCCTGCTGCACACGTACCTGACGGCAAGGCTTGAAGTCCTCTCCCTTGGCGAGAATGCACTTGTGGTAGTCGACGTAGTTTTGCCAGCAGTGCTTGGTCTGGTTCTGGTTCGGGAAGCGGGCATCGAAGCCTGGTCAGGTCAGTACGGTCGGCACAGTCGCAGGCACCTCGTTTGGCAGCATCGAAGGGGGACAATCGAAGTCTTCGGCCGGTGGCGCGCATGGCATTACATACCGGCTGTGTTCTCGTTAGCGCAGTCACTCTCGGCGGCAGGGGGCGCATTGGCACATACCTGTCACGAACTTGAAAGGCATGGTAACGCGCTCCTCATCGTCAGACATGTTGGCGGTGTTGTTCGGGTGGATTGTGGTGTGAGAGGGTTGCTTCGCTGCTGTAAGGTGCGTTGTGGACATCATCGAAGTGAGGAAGGATAGAGAGCTGGCTCGGCTATTGACCAATCACATGCCGCGCTTAGACCCGTTCCTTCCTCGCCCAGTGCCGACAGCAGCTTGTATTGAAGCAAGAACCACAACGACCAGCGACACTCTCCACTCCACCCGATTCGCGCGCCGACACGATGCAGTCGACACGATTCCTCGCCACCAACATGCTGCGCCAGGTGCGAGCGACGCCGATGCTCCGCACGCAGCAGCAGCTCGCCCGCGGCTTCAGGACAACCCCGAAGAGAATGGCAGGTCCGGTAAGAGGATGTGCGCAGTTGCAGACGACGTGCATGTGCTAACAGTCAGACAGAAGGAAGAGCAAGCCGGTATGGCAGTGTCGTGGAATGGGCTACATTGAGTAGAGACTAACGACGAGACAGCACATACAATCTCGCAGCGCCTGCGCACCCTGAAGAAGATTCCTCCAGAGTTGATCCCTCTCGGCGTTGTCCTGGCTGCTGCCATCATCGCTGCCGGATACAGCTTGGGTCGCAAGCTGGTGGTTGACAAGACTCTTCGCTTGACGAGGACTGGCAAGCAGCCAGACCACTAGCATGGAGAGGAGGCGATACGGAAGCGTTGTACAAAGGCTAGACATTGGGTGAGCATCGCGATCGGGGCAATGTGGTCAAGCTGTGAAAGAGGATGGCACTATTCAACCGAGATCTCATCTGTACTTGACTTGAATTGCACACGGTTTCCTGCGGACCATAGATGTGTCTGGGGTATGCTGACTCTCATAGCTGATCGACGTGCGATCTTCAAGAAGCCTGATGCAAAGACGTTGCACAGAACTAGCATCCTTGGCGCCGCTCTGTGTCTTGGACGATCATAGCAACCGTTCCAGTCAATAGCGAATGCTAGGCGGCCTTTGTTGTTCAATCTGTCCGAGCACATCGACGCTCTCGACGACAACGTGGCACACACTACGTTGTGCCAATACTGAGGGCTAGGCGTAGGCTGACAGACATCCTAGGGGCCCCACTCCCGATCGCAGAGTCTGTGAACACATATTCGAGGCTAAGCATGAGCGCAGTGCTTTCTACTCGGGATTGGTATCGGCGAAAAGTGAAGCAAGGAACGCAGAAGGACGAAGATGAAACAGAGCGCGCAGCCGGCCCGCCCACCGGCCCGCGATTGCTGGCTCATATTTACCATTTCTCACTTGCGCATCGAGAACTCTTTCCTCTCTACCGCCCTTGCGGGGGTGTGCTGTTCCAATACAAATTCATTACCCAACTCTCAACCAACAGACAAGCGTTGCTCCAGCGAACGTGGTGTCGACGCCTTGATTGGTGGTTTGATGCTGTCGCTCCTGCCAAAACAGCGACAACAAAGCCGCCCGACCACTCTTTCTGGGACGACTCGACAGAACCAGCTTTCATTGCACCATTTTCTTCTTCACGCCATCTCTTCCTCACACCAACATTACTCGTTGATGTGCGACGAGACCTCACGTCAACCATGGCGGACGCAGAGAACGCAATTTCGAGCGATAATGAGCCCGGTACGTCCACACGCAACAAACCTCATGATGCCGATCAAGTTGACTGACAAGATATGCAGAGCTTCGCGAGGATCACATCGCACTTCTGATGAGCATCGGCGGGATCAACCGAGAGGGTGCGATCGGAACTCTTAGGCATTGCAAGTACAATGTGGCCACAGCAATCGCTCTGTTCGTTCCGCAGTCCAAGCCCAGCAAGAGATCCAAAGTGCATGTGAAGAGCGAAAGACCATCCGCATCAGTCAACACCGTCAAGGCAGAGGGTACGTGCTTCATGGTCCCTGATCATTCCACTTCTGCTAACATCCATGTATAGTCAAGACAGAGTTGGCATAGGAGCCACTACCCTCCGGTAAATCGTCTGACTCCGCAGGAAGCCGAGCACCTGCTACAGACGAGCCTCTCCGCGTCGGCAGTCCCCTCGACGCGGTCAGTTCAAAAGCCTCCGACAATGGCGACGTCGGGAGGTCTCCAGCAGCACAATGGCGCTTGCGCCTCCGGCCGCGCCGCTACAAACCCTACTAAAGCCCAGACGGCCGATGACGATGATGGCGACGACGCCCTTGACCTCCACCAGGAGTCTTCGTCGCCACCGGCAGCGACACCCCACGTGATTGTTGGCACAAGAGCGTTACGGGTATTCTGACTACGGGCTGAGGAGGGGGTGTCTTTCAAGGTCTCGCGGGCCTTACAGCAAGCAAGATAGCCACTATATGATATGCAAGCAGTCGCAAGTAATTCAAAGCAAGCCACGCTGCAATGTGCACGCAACGCCGTAGCCGAACTCTAAGAACGGCCTTAAAATACGTAGATTGTTGGCAATCGTTGCCGCAAGAATGATTCCTCTGTCGTCTTCACCTCCCAACTGGACATCCAGCAGTGTCTAGTGTGGTTGTATGGTGTCAGGACCACGTCAGGCTGCAGAGGGGCGGGGAGAGCTTGATCTCGATGCGCGCACACGACCACTTTCCTTGACGGTACAATACAGCCACTTTTCTCGCCTTTGCTTGTTCGTCAACAGCCGAAGAACAACTATGCAGGTGATACGGACGGCTCTATGCCTGGGACTGTCGCTTGTGGCAGCGAATTCTCATGTCGCAGTCCAGCAGCCTCTAGAAGGAGGATATGCCTACGATCTTATCCAGGAGTACTGTGACAGTCATAAGAAACGCGGCATTCACCACAATAAGAGCTGACAAGACTCAGACTGAAAATTGCCGAGATCATCCCGACTGTCTTCGGGGAGTTCAAGCCGTTCTTGACTCTCAACGTCACTTGGGAGAAAGCCACCGCAGAAGTCGGTAATACTATCGAGGTCAAGAAGGTGAAGAAGGTCCCTAGCGTCCAGTTCTTCGGACACTTGCCTGATCTGTGGGTCATGGAGAAGAACGAGGTTCCTCAGCTCACTCTTGCTCTCAGTAAGCCAAGTCGATAGCATGCAGGATTTCCAAGCCCCGCTGACTTCCAGTGCAGCTGACCCAGATGCGCGCAGCAGAGACAATCCGGACTGGAGCCAAATGTGCCACTGGCTCGTCACGAACGTCTCGCTCACCGACACTAGCGGCGAGATCGCGGAAGATGGACTCAAATATGCCCAAGAGATCATCCCATATCAGCCTCCAGGACCGCCAACGAAGACTGGAAAGCACAGATATGTCTTCGTGGCTCTCGCACCGAGGAATGGGACGTCGGCAAAGTTGAACCTGAGCAGGCCCAAGAGTCGACAGCACTGGGGCTATGGGACTGTGCGAGCCGGGCTCAGAGAGTGGGCCGAGGAGAACGGGCTCGAGGTGGTCGGCGCCAATTTCATCTATGCTCAGGCCAAGAAGCAATAGAGTTGTTGCAGTCTGTTTCGAAAGTGGATTGAGTACGTGCGGCGAGGATACCTGCTTGCGTGGTGGGACGATCTGTCAACAGTGAGTCTGGTTGTCGAGCCGGGATTTACAGTAGTCGCTGTAGGTTATACTCTTTGAGTGCTCGATTGTGTCTGGTGACATCTTCGTCTCGAAGCTCCCTGGGTAAATCTCATACTTCTTCGTCGGTTGATTCAACAACACATTGCTACAGCCCTGCTGGTTTTGTAGCATCTGCACTCTGCCCTGCTTCATCAGTCCAGCCTCAATTCAAGGCTGGTCAGAAGAGCCACACCCGACCTCTGATATCATCGACTTATGCACCCGCTCACAGCGACGTGTTGCGAATACAGCGTCTTTCGCGACGCTCAATGTGTAATCTCTTCCATCTTGCGGTAGTCGGCGCGGGTGAAATCTGACGTAGTAGGAGGCGCGAGCAGTAAAGTGAAGAATAGTTGGCAGCGTGGCCTAACAGCCAGTACCATCATTCGGCAGCGTGCCAAAGACTCGCTGTTAGTTGAGCACACGACACTGTGACCATTCACTGGTCGTTGTGCAAAGAACACAGTGGTGGTATTCTAGCGGCTCTTGTTGGACTGGAAGCCCTGTGAACTTCGCGGCGACCTCCACCTTCACAACAAACCTTCGAAGTTCAACACACACCAGCCCGCCACCCATCAACATGGCAGCTCTTGGTGAGGACTTGCTGGGCGTCGTCAACAAACTGCAGGATCTGGTCTTCAATACCATCGGCAACGACTCTCTCGACCTCCCGCAAATTGTACGTTGGAGCCCACCACAAGTTGCCATTGCGCCTAGGGCACCAACTAACGCGCGCATAGGTCGTAGTAGGCTCGCAGTCTTCGGGCAAGTCGTCTGTGCTCGAGAACATCGTCGGCAGAGACTTCTTGCCTCGAGGAAGCGGCATCGTGACACGACGACCTCTGATCCTCCAACTCATCAACCTTCCTTCGGAGCGCCACGACAAGCCCGCCGACCATGACATACACGTGCCACACACGCCCGAGGCGGTAGCCGGTCAGGATGAATGGGGCGAGTTCAATCACATGCCGGGGCGGAAGTTCTACGATTTCCAAGACATCAAGAGGGAGATCGAGGCGGAAACAAACAGGATAGCCGGCAGCAACAAGGGCATCAATCGCCAGCCCATCAACCTCAAAGTCTACTCGCCTCATGTCTTGAGCTTGACGCTGGTGGATCTGCCAGGACTGACCAAGGTGCCGATTGGAGATCAGCCAACCGATATCGAGAAGCAGACGCGCAACTTGATTTCTGAGTACATCGCGAAGCCCAACAGCATCATTCTCGCTGTTTCGCCTGCAAACGTAGACTTGGTCAATTCCGAGTCGCTCAAACTAGCCCGCCAGGTGGATCCGACTGGAAAGCGAACGATCGGAATTCTGACGAAGCTGGATCTTATGGACCATGGCACGAACGCTCTAGACATTCTGTCGGGGCGAGTGTACCCACTGAAATTGGGTTTCATTGGAGTGGTCAACCGATCGCAGCAGGACATCCAGAGCAGCAAAGCCATGTCGGAAGCACTGCAGGCCGAGCGCGAGTTCTTCCGCATGCACCCAGCATATCGCAACATTGCTTCGAGATGTGGCACGCAGTACCTGGCGAAGACACTGAACACAACATTGATGGGACACATTCGCGAGCGACTGCCAGACATCAAGGCTCGTCTAAATACGCTCATGGGACAGACTCAGCAAGAGCTTTCTTCGTACGGCACCGACACTTTCACCGGAAAGGAACACCGGGGATCATTGATTCTTCAGCTGATGACCCGCTTTGCAACATCCTTTACTTCGTCCATTGATGGCACGTCCTCCGATATCAGCACCAAGGAGCTCTGTGGTGGTGCGAGGATATACTACGTCTTCAACTCAGTCTTCGGCAACAGCCTCGACTCGATCGATCCTACACAGAATCTTACAGCTCTCGACATCCGCACAGCGATCCGCAACTCGACCGGTCCACGACCATCGTTGTTCGTCCCGGAGCTTGCATTTGATCTGCTCGTGAAGCCGCAGATCAAGCTACTCGAAATACCCAGTCAGCGATGTGTCGAGCTTGTCTACGAAGAGCTTATCAAGATCTGTCACACGTGTTATTCGAACGAGCTGGCACGATATCCCCGACTACAGGGCAAGCTCATCGAGGTCGTCTCCGATCTCCTGCGCGAGCGCCTCGGCCCTACATCCTCCTACGTGGAAAGCCTGATCGCTATTCAGAGGGCTTACATCAACACGAATCACCCGAACTTCTTGGGCGCTGCCGCAGCAATGAGCGGTGTCATGCAAGACAAGCACGAGAAGGAGAAGAAAGCTGCTGCTGCCGAGGAGAAGAGGAAACGAGAAGAGAGGAGAAGGAAAGAGCTCGCACAGAATGGCGTCAATGGCACTGAGACGCCCGAAGACGAGGAGGAGGAGCAAAATCGTGTTCTACCGATGCGCGCGGCAGCGAAAGCTAAGGAGGCACGAAGCATGAGTCCTGCTGTAGGGCGAGATGGACACCGACTCGCGCACACGACTAGCGCGCCAAACGGCGCCAGCGGTGGGAAAGACTCATTTTTGAACTACTTCTTCGGCAAGGAGAACGGGCCGAGCCAAGGTGCACTTCCTGGACACAATTCTTCTGGGCTACCAGGTAGCAGGCACGTCAGCCAGAATGTTGAGCCGAGCATAAGTGCAAGCTTCAGAAGAGGCGATACCAGAGCTGTCCCACGCCCGGAGCCTATCATTTCGGACGACCAAGACCACGAAGAAAATGCATTGGTAAGTACAACTCGTGCAGCACGCACGGACTTGAGACTTACTGACATGACCACGCAGGACGATCCCACAGGGCCCGCGCTGACGGAGCGTGAGTCTCTCGAGACCGAGCTCATCCGACGACTTATCAGCAACTACTTTAACATTGTGCGAGAGACGATTGCCGATCAGGTGCCCAAGGCTGTCATGCATTTGCTGGTAAACTTTTCCAAAGACGGCGTGCAGAACCGCCTCGTCTCCGAACTGTACCGAGAATCTCTTTTCGAAGAGCTGTTGTACGAGGACGATGGAGTGCGGGAGGAGAGAGAAAAGTGCGAGAAGCTACTGGCCACGTACAAGGAAGCGAGCAAGATCATCGGCGAGGTATTGTGAGCGGAAAGGCAGCATTCTGGCGCAATTTGTACTATTTTGAACAAGACATCGGCTGCACAGTTGCAGCGGCGGTGTTGAGAACTCAGCTCTAGTGAGCTAGGAGCCGCAAGGGACGGCACTGTGTATAGATCGTGGACGAAGGCTGTACACTACTCTCATCATCTGTAGCTCGCATGGCAATAATGGCGGGAGACGCGTCAACTGCAACACCGCCTCATCATCAGTCGAGCGCTTCTGCCTGTGTCGGTAGACGTGGATGATGTGCCGGGCAGCCATGCCATGCATTCGAGACCCCTGTTCCTCTCTGCAGGCTGACGAATCTTGTGGCTTGTAAAAGTTGTGTGGCTCAAGCAGAAACGTGACGACGCTGTGGCCAGCCCGACGACACCGAACGACTTTGTAGAATGCCGTGTCTTTGAAGAAGCAGTTTCCTTGGACTTGAGAAAACCGTGAGAAAATACAGTCTGGACACTCGAACCCAGGAGGTCGTGCAATCGAGAAGACGAGCAAACCAGGAAAGATGCCTGGGTTACGCCAGACGCAAGCATTCCGGACGGATAGAGACATTGCAGGCGCACCGCTTTCTGCACGCGACAGAGAGAAGCTGCTCGAGCCGTACCTGCCACGCGAGCCCATTGCGTCGCCCAGCAAGCACAAGCAGACGTCTGCTCAAAATGACGGACCGCGCTTCCACCATCGACAACGCGTGCGGCCAGCGATGCGCCAGCTACTGCACCTCTTCCTGTTCAATGCAGTGCACATCATCTTCAGCGCATATATGAGGACCCGCCAGATCTATCACGCCCTCTACGATCGCATCTGCGCAGTCCTCTACTACCACCACCGCACGCCCGAGTTGATCAAGCGAGACGTGAAGCCGCTGAACAGAATCCCGAAGCACCTGAGCGTCATATTGGATCTGCCTCCGGCCGGCGGGAAGAAGGATGCGTTGGAGACGCTTCTCAACGATGCGTGCGAGGTGGTTGCGTGGAGCGCAAGCGCCGGTGTGCCCATGCTTTCAATCTACGAGAAGACAGGTAATCATCTCAATTGTCTTTCCCGGCGCATGACCTCTACTGACAGAATCACAAGGTATTCTTAAGTCGTCTCTTCCACACCTCCACCGGCGCATCACCCGAACCTTGACCTCGTACTACGGCACGTCTTCGCCTCAAAAGCCTACCATCTCGCTCCGATCGCCGAATATCCCTTCGTACAGCCCTCCTCACTCGCCAGAGCTGAGCACCAACACGCTCCCGACTGAAGACTCTGCCGCGCAACCCCCTCATATCAATGTCCTGCTCTTGGACTCGACAGACGGTCGCCAAACGCTGGTCGACCTCACCAAGACTCTGGCAGAGATGTCTCAGAACGGCAAGCTCTCGCCTGCGGACATCAGCCAAGAACTCATCGACGCTGAGATTACGGAAAGCGTCATGGGCGAGCCGGATCTCTTGATCGTGTGTGGCGAGAGAGTGGTGTTGGAAGGCTACCCTCCATGGCAGATCCGTCTGACGGAGATTTTCTACGCACAAGACAATGTGGGTGGATTGGGGTACCAAATCTTCTTGAGAGCATTGTACAGGTATGCAAAGGCAGAATTCAGGTTCGGCAGATAGCAGTGGGAATTGAAAGATTCAATGCGGTAACACTGGGACCATGTATTGGGGTATTGTGCTTGATGCAGGAGCCCCTTTTGGCTCTTTCCATCCTGCTATTCCACGCTCCCATTCCGTGTTGCCGGCGAGTGATGGTAAGCCACACCCCTTCATAATTTCGTGCACAGCTTTGTGAAAAGCGTCCTACTTGATCTCCGTCTTGCCAAGCGCATCTGCAAGATCGTCAACATCTGCGTCCTTCTTCTGCGAGACAGGCTGTTCTTCGGCGGCATCAGCTTCCTTGACCACCTTCTCCTCTTCCGCGTCCAGCTCATCGTCGTCATTGTCTTCGGCCTCGTCGTCGGAGTCCTCGTCCTCTAGTTCGTCCAACTCGTCTAGCCCCCAAGCGTCCTCGTCATCTTCGTCCACACCCGGGTATTCATCCGCCTTCTCCTCCTTTCTCTTCTCGAGGACATCCCTCAGAGGCTCAATCGACGGGTCCTCCTCTGCAAACTTGTTTCCGTTTAGCTCCACTCTCCTGAGACGTGGCAGTGCGGAACCCGCTGCGGCGTCCGAAATGGCCTTGAGCCCCTTGGCGTCAATCTCGTTGTACTGTAACCGCAGAATTTCCAGCTTCTTGTTTCCTGCTTGGGCGAGTGCATCGCCCAGCATGCGGCCTCCCCGGCCCGAGAGGAGACAGTCGCCCACTGCGAGCTCGCGAATTTCCGTCCACGTCGGCACGACAGTAGACAGAGTCTTTGCCGCCAGCGCGGTGAATGTGTTGTCTTGCAGATCCAATGTGTCGAGTGCGGCGCACTGGCTCAGACCGTGCTGGAGCAGCTGCGCGATTCCCTCTTGTCGGATGCCGTTCTGCACCATCTTCACGGTCTTGACCTTGTTGTTGGCCGTGTATGCCTTGACCCACGCGGCCATGGAGCCCGTTTCAAGACGATTGCGTCCACAGATGACGGTCTCGAGGTCGGGGACATCCTTTCCGTCCTTTCGTGCTGCAGCTTTGTTCTCGGCGAGCTGGGTGAGAGCGTCGGCGACCAGAGTGCCTGCTGCAGGGCCGAGACCGTTGTTGTTGAGATAGAGATGCTGCAAGGGCGTGTGCTTGCTGAGGAAGGGACGCAGCGGCTCGACGGTGTTTAGGCCAAACGCGTTGTCGTTGAGGTTGATGGTGTGCAAGTTTGGGCACTTGAGCAGTGCGGTCAGGAGAGCATCGAGGGCTTGAGGGATCTCGGACAGCAAGCGTCCCGTGAAGATGTCGGCGAGGTTGGCAAAGCGCAGGTTCTGCTTGGTTTCGAGGATTTTGGCCAGGGCTTCCGAGGCTTCGACACCGATTGTGTTGCCTTCCAGATGCACTTCTTCGATGTTTGCATTGTCCCGCAGCGGGCCCACGTGCTTTTCGAGATCGTCGGCCGTGTTGAGCTTGAGCGCCTGTCCGCGGATGCTCCACACGTTTGCCATGGCTGGTGGTGACTGAACAGGACTATGTGATATTGGCTGTTGGAGCAAATGTGTGAAGAAGAGTGAGTAATGCGGGCAACAATCGATCCTTGTTTCCCGTCATGGCAACGCCGCTAACTTTGTGGTGGCTGAAGTTAGTGCGGCTCTGCTCCTCCGAGGCCGTCGCCGTCCCGACTTCATTATTAATTAGTCTCGAAGAGTCCATCGTGGCACGTGGGCCTGAGAACTGAGACTCCGATCGTGACGTGATTGGCATCGCGGCATTTCAAAAGAAAGTTATTATCCTGCTCTGCACTCCTCACCTCCCTCCACGTCAACCATGTCGACCGCCGGTATCAACACGTTGTCCAACAGTACGCGACTCGAATCGTGCCTGGATGAGCATGTTTGAGCAGGTATTGACCTATCACAGACTCAAACAGCACCGCACTTCAACCTAACAATGCCGCTGCGGATCTGAAGCCAAGAGGCGAAGCTGCCGCCAAAGTGAAGGTATGGTTGGAGGTTTGGGGGGAGACGAAGTCCGATCCACTGACCGCTGCCTAGCCGTGCTGCGTGTGCAAAGACGAAAAGTCCGCTCGCGATGAATGCATGCTCTTCTCCAACGCCAAAGACCCACAGGAAGCGTGCCAGGATCTAGTCTCCAAGTACCGGAGTTGTATGAGCAGCTACGGATTTAACATGGCATAAGAGTGGGAAGATGAGCATGGGATCGGCGTTTGGGATTTTGGGTGAAGGGGCATGACAATAGACGGATCGGAGACACAGACTTGGACTGTACACTACTGTACACTATTGTACATACACTCTATGATGGAGCCACGCTCTCAACTCTATAGGGGCGGCACAGCGAAGCAGTACTACCAGCTACTGCGTTTTCTTCTCTGCCAAAACGGGCTGGCTTCGTACCCCGATGAAGCTCAGTACGCCACTGTCCACTGCGAGGTTGCACAAGCACCACAGATAGCAGAGACCAAATCCGGCAGCTCCGAGACAGACGTTGGCAACTACCCACAGGTCCGGTTTGTCGCTCGGTGCAGCCACGAAAGCCTCTGCAACGTGCCAGGCGATCATCGCGAAGTAGGTTCCGAGGTGGACAAGCTTTGTGAGGACGTTCACGCCGCCTTCACTGGCGGGCGTTGTATATGCACTGATGCTGAACGGAGGCAGGCCCAAAAGGTAAGCCCACAAGGACGTCAACACCAAGTACGGCATTCTCAGCTCGTCCTTGGAAAGCAGTGGGAACAGTGTCCAGTTGGCGAGGAGATTGGCGTAGCCCACCCAGGCTCGGACGGCTGGCTTCATCCCATTCCGTGCTGCCAGCAGCAAGGTCATTGGCAGGAGAGGTAGGAGGACATTTTTCTCGTGTACTTGATACGAGCACAAAAAGAACCCCCAGGAGACAGTCGCCAGCGCCAACGGAACGAGCTCTTTCTTGGGCCGGAAGAAAATGATCAAACACGGAGGAAGAATCGAAGCAAGCGTGAGAGCCAGCGCAGCCTTGCTTAGAATTCCCTGATCGTACTGGTGAAGTTTGTGTAGGCCCGATGCATGGATCGTGCACCAGATATTGGCCACCTTGTCCTCGAACAAGCCTCGTGAGAAGGGGAAGATCCGGTGAATGGCTTGTGCGAGCTGCACGATGTACGGCCAGTATGCAGCCTTCTCGTCCAGCGTGAAAGGGAGAGTGTTGAGCAGAGGCGGCAGTTCCACGTCAGATGGAAGTGGGACTTCTCGGTACGTGTCGTATGCCACGCCCAGGAGCAACGGCAAGAAGACGAGCACGAATGAGCCTAAAGTGGCGATGGCGATGCCCACAAAGCGACCGATTTCAATGCGCGGGAATAGGCAGGATCCGGCAAGATAAGCTGCAATTGCTGGTGCCCAGAAGAGCGCCATTTGTTTGAAGCCGAGCGCAGCAACGAAGAAGAGGCAGCTCCATAGAGCTCGTCCCGCAAGAATGTTGGACACTGCTGCAAGGAAAAAGCCCAGCATGACAGTATTGTACTGAAAGTGACCATGATCGATTAAGATAGTGGCTGGCTGCATGAGAATCGCAGTCAGAGCAATCGCCGACTCCCACGAATTGATGTTGTGCAGTCGGGCCAAGTGGCGCACGCAGATTATGACAGCGGGGACGTAGACCAGATGCTCGGATATGTAGACCGTGGCTCGCATGAAGACCTTCAACTCGGGATCGTCGAGGCCGCGAGACAGGTATAGTGCGAACCATGATGGATTGATGATTGCACCCACTTTGCCGAGCAGCCACGAGTGGTATGCTGTCAAGGGAGGATAGTCGAGGCCCCACCATGGGAGTTCGTGAAAGTACCAATGAGTTGTCGGTAGATTGATCGTGAGCTCCATCCAATGGCGTTGCGCTTCAAAATCTCCATGCATGGGGGGCTTTTGGTATCCTGAATATGGCCAGATTGCTGTGCACCAGCGGAAAAGGCCGACGGCCATCAATATGCACGGCAGGGTGACCCATTGCGACAGAGTGCCCTTGACGGGCCAGAAAAAGGCCACCAGGGGAAACGTAGGCTTTTCATGCTGAGATTGACGATCCTGGGTGACGGTCCCGTTGGAGCTGCTGAAATCGGGCTTTCTCTTCTTCCGTGGTCGATGTGAAGGAGTGCTGGGCGCCATATCGTGGAGATAGTGGTCGCTATCGGTTCATGTCTTGAGGTGCCTCGAGTATGCGCCTACGGTATTTTCCTTCAATGGTCTCGGCAACAGAGACGTGTTGTCGGACGGAGGTACCTCCTGAGAGGTAACGCTGGTCTCGCTTAAACCCCGGTCGACTGGACCCTGAGATTCGCTCCTGCCATTTTTTCCTGCGCGCTAAGCACGCTAACGCATTCAAAAGTCTTCCGTCCAGCCTCTGTCTGCAACTTTCCTTTTCCAACATCCAACTCGCCAACCCTCCAACGCTATTGTCGACATCGTTTGCCGGCATCAACATCGTTCTACACCGCACTACAGCGGCACTTTTACTCGGTTCGTGGGCTTCTCATCCTCTTTCACATTGCTGTCTCAAGCGCCGTGATCGAGCATTTCGCACCTTGGTGTACTTGTGGGCGCGGCATCAGAGATCTGTCTGCCTTTTTGGGCGACAGACACCAGTGGGCTGACAAACATCGTCGCACATGCGGCTCGGCTCTTGTGGGAACACATTGCCTTGACGTTGATGCGACCAGTGGGCTGAAGGCGAAAATTTCGTTCGAGGGCTTTGCAAATCTCACTCTGAGTGAGACTCTTTCTGAGGGCGTCAACAAGACTTCTCGCCACGCGCGATTGTCTCGAGGGCTTTTCTGAGGGCTTTACACGACTTGTGTCGTCTGTGGGCATTTGCTGCTGTTGCTACTGAGAGTGAACACTTACGTTCTTCCTGCTGGGTTTCTGAGACGAGAGGCTACTGCCGCTGCTTCGACATCACCGTCGAGTGGCTCTACTGATACTTCGATTCGGGTTTCGAGTACTGACTTTGCACGGGCAGAACTATCATCACAGACCTTCAGCAATGGCGAAGGACAAGAAGGGAAGCAAGACCGCTGCTGCCGCGGCTCCGGCCAAGGTCAGCAAGTCCAGCAAGGTCAGCGCTAAGCCTATCGAAAAGGTCCAGGCTGGTCGTGTGAGCAAGTCTGACAAGGCGAGCTCAAAGGACGCAGCAAAGAAGACCGTCAAGGCTGCCGTCGAGAAGAAGTCCAAGAAGTCCAAGAAGGAGCCAACACCTTCTGAGTCCAGCGATAGCGAGGACAGCAGCGACAGCGAGGAGGAGACTGAGGTGAAGAAGCCTCAAGTCAACGGCAAGGCAAAGCCAGCTGCCAAGGCCGACAGCTCGGATAGCGAGTCCTCTGACTCTGATAGCGAGGTTGCTGCCCCAGCTACCAACGGTGTTGCCAAGGCAGGCGCAAGCGACTCCGACTCCGACGACTCTTCCGACTCGGACAGCGAGGCTGCTCCAGCCCCAAAGAAGGCCGCAGCAAAGGTCAACGGCAAGGCTGCCAAGAAGGAAGAGTCATCCGACTCCAGCGACGACTCCAGCGACAGCGAAGAGGAGAAGCCAGCCACCAAGGCCGCCGCTGCCGTGAGTGACAGACTAGTGCTGCCTGACTATGTACCAGCTAACATTCGTGCAGAGCTCCGACGACTCCGACGACTCGAGCGACAGCGACGAAGAAGAGGAGGAGAAGCCTGTTGCCAAGGTTGAGAGCAAGAAGCGCAAGGCGGACACTGAGCCAGAGGAGGTCTCGAAGAAAGCCAAGACTGCAGAGAACCCAGATGCCGTCGCCAACCTCTTTATCGGCAACCTTAGCTGGAGCGTCGACGAGGAGTGGCTCACGCGCGAGTTTGAGGAGTTTGGAGAGATCGCCGGCGTTCGCATCATCACCGACCGCGACTCTGGCCGAAGCAAGGGTTTCGGCTACGTCGAGTTCACCAACGCTGCCGATGCGGCCAAGGCTCTCGAGGCCAAGAACGAGTCTGAGCTCGATGGACGCAACATCCGCGTTGACTTCAGCACCCCACGCGACAAGACCGCCGGCCCACAGCAGCGCAGCAACGACCGCCAGCAGAAGTTTGGAGACACTCCTGGTGAGCCAACTGCCACCATTTGGTGTGGTAACTTGAGCTTCGAGGCCACCGAGGATGTCGTCCGCGAGTACTTTGGCGAGCACGGCAACATCAACAGCGTCCGCCTGCCGACCGACCGCGAGACCGGTGCACCAAAGGGCTTCGGCTACATCGAGATGGGCTCCGTTGAGGAGGCCCAGGCTGCATACAACGCCCTTCAGGGTCAGGACGTCGGTGGACGCCCAGTGAGACTCGACTACGCTCAACCTCGTCCTCCGAGAGAGGACGGCGGCTTCGGTACGTTCCCACCTTTTCACATGTCAGACGTTGCTAACATACAGACAGGTGGTGGCCGTGGAGGTTCGTTCGGTGGCGGTCGTGGTGGCGGTCGTGGCGGTGGCCGTGGCGGCTTCGGCGACCGTGGTGGACGAGGTGGAGGTCGCGGCGGTGGCCGTGGAGGCTTTGGAGACAGAGGCCGTGGCGGTCGTGGTGGCCGTGGCGGTGGCTCAACCAACCGCGGAGGATTTGGTGACTTCCAGGTAAGCATTCAGGCCTTCCATTGATGTGATCACTGCTAACAATACCTAGGGCCAGAAGAAGTCGTTCGACTAGATTGGCCTTTTACGACACGAGTACATGCACCAAAATGCTGGAATGATGAGTGCGAGATTCAGTCTCGCACTTCCAGCTACGCAAAAAAGTTCTGACGAAGGCTGCCTGTAACACTAGGAGTTCTGTGGGATAGCATACTGTTTAGCGCTGTGGAATGCAACAATTTTGAATCACGTTTTCTCTCCTCCAAGACCCTTTACAAGATCCCTGCCCAGACACCCAAGCAACATGTACAGGCATTATTTGTGGCCAGCCTCGTTGCTCGAGCGTCACGTTGGTCTCTGTTGCATCGACACTGGTCTTTGATCTTGCCAGCGTCTTCCATCTTCCAGGTCGTCCTCTACCCAAGCTTTACCGCCCGCAGGCTTTGTTGTCTTGCGTCCTGATTTTAGTCTCCTCGACTCGTGCACATTAAACCCCCACCACACATCACACGTCACATGAGCCGCCGGTACCTTGCACCACACCGCCGCCTGCTTGCGATCTCTCTTTCCCAACACTCACACGGTGCACAATCAGTGAGCCGGCGACCTGACACATCTCAACGATTCTTAACAACCAGCGCACCACTGGCTCGTTGTTGGCGCCGCATCCCGAGATCGGCTCGCGACAAGTGGACCGCAGCTGTGCGTCTGGTACGATAGTGGGAGTGAGCACCTTTGTTGAGGCTCTGCGACAAACACCCCTCCACCTGGTCTCTCTGTAATAAGTCACTTGATCGATACGGACACTCAACATCGCAGGCGATCCGAACAACATGAATCCTCACCAGTCGCACTCGAGCGATCCCTTTGCCCGCCAGCTGGGTCACGCGTCCGCCATGGCATCACGTTCAGCATCGTTTGACAGGCGCACACGCGCAGAAGGTGAGTCGCAGTGAAGCCTGATGTTTGGTGCGTTACGGTGGACTTCATGCCTGGGCCCCCAAAGTATCTCTGTACACTGATCGACCCTGCCGGCTGCAAGATGGCCTGCTTCTATATCCCAAGCTATCAGCAGTGGACTGACTACTACGATACAGTCGATTCATGGGTCGAGATAGCCTCCCAGCCGTCCTCTTCATCTCTATCTTCGATTGGTGACGACATAGTCACGACAGGCCTACGAGTACAAGCTGGTCACAGAACGAAACGACGGCGAGCACAACGGCAAGGCGCACCCACGCATCTCAACATTGTTCGGACATACAGTGGAGGAGCAGCGAGTAGTCAAGAAGAGTACGAAGAAAGTGAAAGCGAATCGGACCAGGTCATGACATCGTCCAACGAGGGGCCAGTGATAGCTGTGAACAGCCTGCGGTCAGACACAGCGACAGGTGTAGCAGGGCCGCAGTCTTCAGCGTCCGAAGAGGCTCCTTCACAAGTCTCAGACGACGATGACGAGAACCGAACGGCTATCAACTATCCGATCAACAACGAGAACTGCTTCACACCGCTACCGAATGCTTTCTCGCACCCACCAAGTAATTCACGAAGGAACTCGACCCAACACGCATCCGGATCATACTTCCCACAAACCAGGCCGACGGCGATGCATCGGCCATCGTCGCGACACTCATATCCAGCGACGACTGAGACGAGACGTCCGAGCCACATGGCTCAAAACCCACTATCTCCCTCGCTCAACGCCGCAGTCGAGCACGATGAGGCACTCAAGGCTTCTCTGCACAGTCTACTCTCCGTAGCAGCGGCAGCGCGAGGGCTGCCCAAAGGCGAGACGAAACGGCCGGCTTCAACAGCTTTGCCTTCACGAAGTCATCGTGGCGACCCGATGACATTCCGGTTGGTTCCCGAATCAGCGTTACAAAGCACTCCTTCTCCACACTTGCAGGAGCCCATGTTCAAGCCGACAATACGCCGCTCCTCAACTCAGTCTACTGCAACGACATCTGACCAGAAAGAAGGCAAGCGAAAAGTAGCTGCCGGCAGAAATTCAAGTCGTGAGCGGAGATCCTCCAAGAAGGCCAGAAGAGCAGACTCTCGCGAGGACCTGCACGTCACGCCGACTCTCCTTACTTGGGTCGTGTCCGCAGGCGTGGTCGTCTTCTTGAGTGCGTTGAGCTTTAGTGCTGGGTACAGTGTTGGCAAAGAGGCCGGACGTATTGAAGCGTCGACATTTGCCGCAGATGAACAGTTGCGGTCGTGTGCGCGAGAGGCAGGCCGGTCCAGTCTTGGCCTCAAGAGGTCCCTGGCGAGGAGTGCAATCCAGGTTTGAGGCTTGTTTGCTTGCATATTGGGGGCGATTTGACGATGTCATGGAACCTTGATGAGATTTGCATGAGCATGCGTGATGGGAGGAAGATACCACCGTGGGATGATTTGGAGTTGATGGAAATGAAAAGACGATCGTAATCCGAGGCGGCATGTACTCAGTGATGGTTCCTGTTGAACAGTCGATAACTGAATGAATGAAGCATTGAACACTGAAGGATCGGTTGATGTCCTTTGCCGTTTCGAAGGCCTTACACGCAATGCGCGCTGTAGATAGTTTTCTTTCTGCCGGGCTTTGCGGTTTCTTGATCGATCGTGTCGGTATACATAAATGGGCTCCTTGGAAGTAAATTTGCTCGTGTGAGGTCAGATCGAGCTCTCGCTTCGGCTGCGGTGTACTAGTAGTCGAACCTCCTTCGTTTATCGTCGTCTTCTTTGCAGTTTGAGGCGCGGTATCGCCGAGCGAACTCGTATGATCTTCCACAATCATCTTGTAGAACGCCTCCGCGATCTCGACCCAAGCAGTCTTGAGGTTCTTTTTGCCCAGCGCTTGCTGCGCCTCCACACTTGTGTAATATGCCTGCTCCATCCATGGAATGTAATATTCGATGGATGTCATAGACAGCTTAAGTTGCACCTGTTTCAGCTTTGTGCTGCCTTCGTACGCTGTAAGCCGGATATACTTCTTGTTGGCACCTCCGGCCTTCTTCTCTGCGATCGAATAAAAGACTAGTTGTCGACCGCTGCTGTCGACGAAACCGACGTTGACATCTTCGGTAGTATTGTTTTTTAATACACCGATGCACACCTGAGGGTCTTGGATCCCTCGCCTGGTTACCCTAACCTTGTTGCCAAGGTACGGTTCGAACTGCTTGTCGAGATACTTGTAATTCCAGGCGAGAATCAGTCCCTTCGCGCTTGGCACATTCGACTCGTCGATGTTGTCCATCGCAGTCGGAACTGGAATCCGGGATGGTCCTTGTTGGTGGGATGGGGGCGCAGCTCAGAAGACAGAAGGTGGCAACGCGTGGCAATGATGAGAGTGTCAAGTTGATGAAGGAGTTGACGATGATCCAGAAGATGTATGGCTAGAAGTGAAGTTCAGAGAAGCACATGATAATGTGAGGAGAGTGCGTGACAATGTGAGTGAGTGAATCCACATCACGGTCCACGCCATAGTGAACTGACATTTGATCCCTTCCACTGAGTGCGTAGGAAGTAAGGTGTATCACCGCAGGGGTGAAGTAAAGTCTGGCGATCCGTCCATCTGGTTATCGTAGGTGTACTGATTTGGCAATGCTGGCATGCATTCTGTCCTGTTCGCGCAAGAAGGTTGCTGGGCGTCCCTGTCGCACAGCCTTCTGAACTGCAAAGCGCGAGGTGGAACTGGCATGCTCAACCCTCCGCTCTGCTGGCAGCCGCACCGACCACCTCCGCCGTCGTGGGGCTTCGCACAACGCTTGTGTTGGTGCCAGTGATGGTAGGTCGAAGCTGTTGCTCGTCGCCAGCCGCGAACACCACCTTGACATGCTGTGATGCGTGGCCTTGCACTAATGGACCCCAGAACTCTGCACCGCTTCCCTTGGCTTCGCTAATACATGTAGAGGCCTGAACGCCGTCTCGATAGCGTATAGAATGGTTGTTTGTCGTATACAGGTTCAGAGTAGATGAACTTTTTGATTGATCTGATTTTAGAATCCGAAGCCAGGATTTAAACCAGGCTGATATACTGACTATCTGGTGGATTAGTTGATTGCTGATTGATCAGGGAGCAAACCACATCGTGGAGTCATCTTTCATGCTGGAGGCCTCAAAGGTCACTGGAAGAAGGGCGAGAGATTTCGAGAACACTCCCGTACTAGACCTGTATTCCGACCACACGCATCCAGAATCAGCAAGAGCACGACTTCCTCCGCCCAGAGATGCATAAGTTGGCTGCTTGTACGAGAATTGCGGCTTGACCTCTTCTCACTCCCTTCTTCTCGGCCACCACGAGGCACCAAGGGCGCACGCAGACTATCTCACTGCGATTGAGGTTGCTGGAGAGTGTAAATTCTTTTCCTCTTTATATCCCGTTTTTCTGCGTCGACTTTTAGGCGAGGTACCAGAGGCGCAGACCAGTTCTTGTACTGCATTGAAAATTTCAGAGAGCGTGCGTATGATCAATCTTGGCCTTCGGGCGTTGTTGCATACAAGTGAGGATCCATCTCTTAATTCGTGTCACCTTCTTTGCGGTTTGGGTTCCACTGTAAGGTACGAGAGGCGCAGGCAGACTCCTTTTATGTAATTGAGCTTTCAGAGAGCGTGCTTGTTTTGACTGTCGGCCTTCGGGCGCCATTATTCCCAAATGAGAATCTATCTCCCAATTCGTGTCGCTTTCTCTGCAACTTTGCGTGCATTTCAAGGCAACAGAGGCGCAGGCAGACTCTTTTGTTCCACCTGAAATTTCAGAGAGCGTACTGTGATAAATGTTCGCCTTCGGTTGTTGTATTCTGTAAGTGAGGACCCATCTCTTGAACTGTATCTTTTGCTCTGCGGTTTGGCGTGCATTGCCACAAGGCAACAGAGGCGCAGACGGACTCCTTTCATGCGATCCAGATTCCAGAGCGTATACGTGTGAGACATGTTGACACTACCGGGCGCTTTTGTTTACAGGTGAAAACTTATACCTTGGCGATCTCCGTAGGGTCCGCGTTGACTAGGGCGTTTTGAGGGCGTATGTAGAGGGTAGCAAATTGATGCAGATGAGAGGGGCCCTGGTTTGCGGATGGGGTGCCCAAATCACAAGCCGGACTTGCTAAGATTTCCAATTAGTACACCAACGTCAACAAGCTCCGCAGTGCACCTCATTGTCGTCGCGATCTCAACGACGATCTTCCAGGATTCAAGGTGAATGTGCTCAAGCCGCTGTACATGTGCGTCGGCGTCACCGAATCCGCGCTTGCCTCCTTCTCCGACAAAGACTATCGCGTCCAGGCCTTACAGATTCATGGTGACCCTCAGCTCAACACCATTACCAAGTCGAAGACCAATCATACGCAGATAGGGTTCGTGATGGAGAAGATTGTGCCAGCCATGCGTCAATAATTTGGAAAGGAGACAGAGTCTCGCGCTGCACTCATCACTGGCTATCGCCAGGCAGTGCAGGACCTTGACAAACAAATGCTGCGCTTACTTGAGGCGAACAAGGGTTGCACTCGCAGCGAGCTGCTGTCAGTCTCCACAATTGACTCGTTCCAGGGCGGTCAGGCAGACTGGGTGGCGTTTGTGGTCATTGCGAATCGCGGTGAGCCCGCTCAGGTCGGCTTTCTCAAGATGGCCCAGCGCATCAACGTCGCCGTCACTGGGGCCAAGCACGTTTTCCACTGGATTTCGGGTCGTTTGACAACTGGCAGTCTCAACAACACACAGCGGAGTCCGCCATACATCGTGCAGTACCCGATGCTGCTTGGCGGCAAAGTGATTCAGGTGAAGCGGGAGGACGCAAGTGTCGAAGACCTGCCCGAAGAGATGGTTACAATCGTCGCAGAGAATGATGAAGTCCCCGAGAACAAGGACGCTGGTGACGCTGCGCCTATCGAGACCGTCGGTGGAGGTCGGGCTGGTGACGCTGGTGCTGCCGAGTCCGCTGGTAGATCATGGTAGGCGCACGATGAGCAAACGTCGTTGATGATTTGACCTGGGGGCGAATGACACGGAGGAATGAGATGGCAGTGCCGCGAGACTGATTGCTCTGAGTGGCTTACACATCGCGAGGGCCCAGCACTTGCAGCTGAGTTCATGCCATCGTCGTAGTCTAGGCTGAGAGAACGAGGGTTCACGTCTGTGAGATCGAGAGATGCCCGGCTGCCCTGTAATCTGTTCGTCGGTGAGTCTACGCAGTAGTAACGGAATACCTGCGAATGGCGCCCTTGCTCCTGTCCAAGCATCTGCTGCTGTGGCCTTGTGTCGCCCGACGCTCTCTGTCGTGAAGCTCCTTGACACGCATATCGAGTGCCTTCTGTTGCTTTTTCAGATGCATTAAGAGACGCGTCTGGCAGCTTCAACCTATCCGCGCCGCTGAAGTCCCGTCGTGGATCGTCGCACATAGTCTCTCATGCTGTATGCGCCGTGGTCGAGCGTGGCCAGAAAGCACCACGAAACCGAATTCTTTCATAGACTTGGCTGAGCAACTAGTCGAGTAAACAATAATATCATTCACCGACGACCTACGTTTTCGTTCTCCTTCCATGCACTGCAGGTTCTGCCTCATTCGGTCGAAATCCCTCACGCGCCCAATTGTCGAAGCGTCCACGCTCCAGCGTTGATATCCAGAACAAACAAGCTCTATCCAAGGAGATTGCCATGCATGCTCGGGCCACCTCACGCAAGATCTGGGAGAGTCCATTCTCACAGACTTTTCGTGGAGATTTCTTGTCTTGACTTGACCGCCGGGCTTGCTTTTAGATGGACATGAGTCTTGCTGATAATGGTTTGATGGCTGCCTGCCTGGTACCGGCTCCGGCTCGACGTGGGTGGCAAGTCCTCGAGACGGAATTCGTGACCTCAGCGCGTCTGTTGTGTGTACACGTCTGGAGTGGTGAAGAGCATCAACAAGTTGAGCTGGCGGCGACAGCGCCGATGCTGTTTGGCTGTTCTGGCGACATTGTCATCTTAATTGTGCGAGAGCTTTCTTTGGTCACGGGTTTGGCAAGGCAGTTGAGCCGAGTCGCTCTTTCCTCTTGTGAACCCTTGCTCCGGAAGGCGCACTGAACCCTGCACGCAGAAGGGCAGAGCCTCTTCCGGCCGACTGGTCGGAGGTCCGCAGGCGAGCCTCAGGAATGAGAATGCCACGATCATCATGACCGTATCATGTCCTGTCTACCTACTCATGCACCAGATTTGGCAGCCAATTGGGAACTTCGAGCTGCTAAAAGTCCTGTGGAATGCCTCGATTGACTGCAGAGCCAAGGATCAAAAGCAGCAGCTGATGTGGAGTGCCGCGCGTCTCAAGAAGGTTCATGTAAGCGGGTAAGCTATTGGAAGCTGAAACGCTGGGCAAATTGGGGAAATTCGGTTCATATCCGCTTTGTTGTTTCTTGGTGGCAAGAATGCAAATGGAACAAACTGTCAAAGTGGGAGGAAGTCATGGAGTGAATGGGCAACAACTGTGTAATGTAGTTGCTGTAGATGGTTCTCAATTCGCCATGCTATGCATAAAGCCAGAACTAAGCAGGGGTGGTATCAAGCAGGCCTCTCTCTCCCCCGAGAACCTCGACGTCGAATTTCTTCGACGACAAGCTTCCATTAACATTAACCGCGTGGCCGTGCTATGATCGTCCTTCCCACTCCCGACCGTAGAGTCGTACTGTAGTCCGCGGCTGTTTTCAAGGATCGTTCATATGCACATTTCGAATCGTAAATCAAACTTTCGTGACATAACCCATAGCTTCCATGTCGATAGCCGTCAAGGATCGTAGCCGTAAGCCAGTGTATGAACAAGCGTCGTCGGAAAGTTCCAAGTATTGCAACAGGACCAATCATGATGTGATCAAGCTAGCACCTGTTTACAAGAAGAAGACAGCGGCGCCAACAGCAGCAACGAATGAGACGAGGCTGGCCTGGACTGACGAGCCGGCACCAGTGTATGGCTGGATGGTAGGAGAAGCCACGGAACCGTTCTTTGGCACTTGCACTTGTCCATCAGGAATCTGGCTCACTGGAGAACCGGTAGGAGCTTGCACGATAGGGTTGTTAGTTTGTACTTCACTGGCGAGGGAAGTGGAGAAGAGCTTACCCTGTCCATCAGGAATTTGCTGGACGGGAGAACCGGTTGGCTGTTGGACTACTCATTGTTAGCGACTGTCCGTGTCTGCATTGACGATGTGTAACGTACCCTGTCCATCTGGGATTTGTTGGACCGGGGAACCGGTTGGTTGTTGGACGAAGAGGATGTCAGTCTAAATGTTCATGTTCTCAAAGCATCGAGACGCTTACCCTGTCCGTCTGGAATTTGCTGGACCGGGGAACCAGTTGGCTGCTGAACTTGGAGATTGTTAGCCACAATAATCATGTGCGTGCCAGGTATAGTACGTACTCTGTCCGTCTGGGATTTGCTGGATAGGGGAACCGGTAGGTTGTTGAACAAGTCGGATGTTAGCCTATGTTTCAAATGCGGAACGTGTCGAGGAGCTTACTCTGTCCGTCTGGAATCTGCTGGATCGGGGAACCGGTGGGCTGTTGCAATTGCCCATCGGGAATCTGCTGAACCGCGCTGGGAGATTGTGGCTGTCCGTCGGCGATCTGGCTGACCTGAGCAGGAGCTGGCTGGCCGCCGGTGGCAGCACGACCGTTGATGGCCTCAATGTGAACAGAGCTGCACTGCTCCTCGGTAGCCTCGTCGTAGAGGTTGTAGAAGGTTCCGCTCAGGCATTGCTGGAAGACCTTGTCACCACCAATGGCAAGGGCGTTGTCTCCGCAGACGGACCAGCCAGCAGTGTAGATGGCACCAGTCTGGGCTGGGCCATCAAACTGGAACTGACGGTTGGCGGCGATATAGCCAGTGCGCCCTTGAGCATCCCTCAGGATACCACCGGAGAGGGTGAGGACGAGAGGCACGGCACCAGCAGAGGCTGGGTCCTCCTGACGCTTGCGCATGTCAGACTCGGTGGTGTTGACGACCTGGATCTGGAACGTGCCCTGGTAGTCGGGCGAGCATCCAGCTGGAGCAGAGGTCGATGGAGTAATGTCCTCAGTGACACCCTGTGGGAGAGCAGCAGCGACGGCCGCGAAGGCGACAGGGGCGATGGAGTAACGCATGTTGTCGGTAGATTATGGTATTAATGGGTTGTTGTATGGGTATAGCGAGCTGTGTGGTCCTTGCGAAGGGTGGTATCGACAGACAGCGAATGTAAGTCTATGGGTTGGATAGACGGTCGCGAAGAGCTGATGATATGCAGGATGGAATCGGAAGCAGAGCTGACAATGGAATGTGGGAGGTATTTAATCCGCTGCAAGAAGCGGGTCCACGGTTGGGTGAGTGCTTGGGGGAGGTTGGTGCGCCCAAGCTAAGGCCATGCACAGACGGCGCAACGGCTCGCAGGTCTCCTTAGCAACAACGCCTCTGGCCCAGTCGAGACTAGCATGATCGTGCCCACGAATGGCCAGCGGCAGACGAGGTGGCGATCTGACCTCCTCTCTTTGACGAGGAGTTGTTGCTTCTGCGGGCTTCTGCTCTGCGACAGGTGGCAGGCAAGCGAGCCGTAGGAGGGAGCTCTATAGCTGTGATGATGGCTGTCGTCGTCGTCGTCGTCGTCGTCAGACAGGACATGACCGGACATGACCGGACTGGACTGGACTGGACTGGACTGGCGTGTGGACGGCTGCAGACTTGCGCACACATCCTGGTCTGCACAGGCCGCCTCATCGTTGTTCTTGTCTCAGGAGCGGGCTCTATGGGGTCCCCCCAATTACAGTTCTTGGTTCTTGGTGCAATAATCGTCTCCTCCACCACGACTCTGCTTGCTGCTGCCACCCAACGCCCCATCCGGGCTGCCGCGCTGCGAGAGCAGCCACTACGGCGCAAGGCAGATGTCACGTCGCGCCCGATGGGTCCCCAATGATCCCAATGCGCGCTGGCCGAGGGGCAGAAAGGCCGCTCATGACGTCCATGATGGCCAGTTGAACACAAAGTCCGATGGCAGGAACACAAGGTTCCGCATCAGAGGCTAGCTGCATGCAGCTGCATGATTGCGGCTCTTCCACTCTGCCAGGCGGCCTCTCTACTGCTACTACAGTTGTGCGTAGAGAAGAGGCTGTATTAGCGTTGAAGACAACCGGGATCTCAACCGTTACATGCAGGTGGTACCCTGTCCACGAAGCACCCCATACTGGGACTCATACACCTTCCTCTCCATGCTTTGTGAAGAGGAGACATCTCACACGCGGAAATACGAAGCATAAAAAGCTGCACAAGCTCGCCTGATCGTCACCCGTCAGCCAATTTCTGGAGGGCGATCACGAATGTCTGTGCTTCCGCACAACGGTCCGAGTGTCGATTTTGATGATGACTGGCACGATTGTACACTTCTGTGAGTCTACGACTGTGAGAACCGTTCAACCGTTGTGGAAAAAAAAGGAAAAAGACCACCGACAGGTCCTGCCTCCAACGACTCACGCGATGGCAGTTTCACCTGCCGGAAACGCGTGGTCCGTCCTCGCTCTCGAGAGATGAACTGGAAATTGAACAGTTGTCCGTTCCGTCGTCCGAACCTCAACACTTTCGCTTTCCATCAACCGCAAACACTACTTCCATGATTCTGCAATCCCGCAATCGAGGCCAGCCCACAACAGCCTTTATTTTATTGCTGCCAACAATAATAAAATAATGCCCGGCCGGATCACCCTCTTGGGGCTGTATGCGCCGTCGTGGTCGTTGAACGGGAGCGCCGCCGGTCTGACTCGTTGCCAGAGCAGCAACACGAAGCTCCCTCCTGCGGGCGTGCAGTATCGAACTCAATTCCTGTAGAGCTTTCGCCATTTCTGGCATCGCATGCTCGCATTGAGCGATGCCGCAGCTGTAGCGCATCTGCTAGCCAAACAATACCCCGCGACACTTTTTCCAGCATCGTGACTGCGCGGCCGCCGAGCACGATCAAACGATGGTGGTGGGAAATCTCCCGCGCTCTAACAAACTCTTCTAAATTCATCGGCTTTTGGATTCAACGCCATTGTAGCGTGGCAATTCCCACATTGTCGCCTAAAAGGTCTGATCTGGCCGTGGCAGCAGAAGAGATAGCAACAGACGAGCAGACGAGCAGGCGAGCTTGCAGAGCCGCAACACTGCAGCTCGGCTGCAGACAGCTGCGCAACGGACTCCGCAGGTACACGATCGCGTGTCACCTCCGTACCTCCAGGCGACTTGGTCTCTTGGAACCGTCGGCTTAGCAAGTCCACAGGAACCTGTATTCTAACCCAGCTGAGGTAGCAGTTTCAAGTCCCGCCGATGAGCTGCGAGACTGATTATTGATATGTTTGCCTGCTCGAAAATTGCATTCCCCTTCAACAGACAGTCGCTAGAAAGCGTTGCATGAAATTAACTGCTACTAACTGGGTTCGCCGCAAACCCGAGGTGGTACCTGAAACACCCTTTGGCGATAGCGTTTCGTCTGCTTTTCCTTGCGCCCATCAACACCTCGCTATATACGCAACAGAAATCAAGTGGTATCTCAATCATCAACGCTAATTACCTCGCACGACAGTTGACAGTGCCATCCGAAACAGGGACGACTCGAGCCAGGCTTTCAACGTTACTGTCCAACGGCTCCCGCTTGGTGCGGAATTGCCAACGCACCATCCTTGCCAGAGGCTCCCAAGACTTTAATATTGCCGTGGGTGTCGACGATGGGATATCTCGCCCGACGTTCTAGATCATCCAGATCCATGTGGCTTCGAATGTACTTGTCCTGGCTGTTGTCGGGAACGCTGTAATCCCAACTGGTCCACTTGCCTTGCTTCAAAGATGAGAAGACGAACCTCCGCTGGCGCTGGCGTTGAATCACATCGGTGGTGATGGCTTCCATGTTCCATTTGGCCTTTGCTTCCGCGACAAATTCATCGTAGACCTTTTTGGTGGCCGGATCAGTCGAGGTGGCGAGGTTAACAAGCTCTTTGGGATCATCAGCCAGATTGTACAGCTGATCTGGATCCGCGGGACAGGTGATGTATTTCCAGGCTGCGCGTCGAATCATCATCATTGGCGCGATGGTGCCCTCGCCCATGTACTCGGCAAAGACGGTATCGTGTGTTGACTTGCCCTTGAGGTGCGGAACAATCGAAACACCATCCATCGGCAAGCCAGGCACCAGCTTCGAGCCCACGATATCGACGAGAGTGGGCAGAATGTCCAGCGTGCTCACACTCTGAGGAACGCGATGTGGCGCCCACTGCTTGGGATAGCTGAACAGCATTGGAACTCGCACCGACGACTCAAAGTAGCTCATCTTGTACCACAGCCCACGCTCTCCGAGCATATCGCCGTGGTCGCCGGAGAAGATGACAATGGTGTTGTCGTCGAGGCCGCAGTCCTTTAGAGTCTGCATGAGCTTGCCAATGTTGTCGTCCACATAGCTGACCGCGCCATAGTATGCACGCTTCGCCCGCTTGATCTGGTCCGGCGTGAAGTTGTAGTCTTCGAGATCACACACATGCTGCAAACGCTTGCTGTGTGCGTCCAACTGGTCCTTTGGAATCTGAACGTCTGGCATGTCAATCTCGACATTTTCGTACATGTCCCAATACTTGTGCTCGATGGTGTACGGGTCATGAGGATGAGTAAGCGAGACGGTCAAGCAGAACGGGCGGCTGTTTGGCGGCTTGCGAACGTGATCATACAAGAACTGCTTGGCCTTGTACATGACCTCTTCGTCATAGTCCAGCTGATTGCTTCGAATGCATGGCCCGGCTTGAAGGATGGAAGAACTGTTGTGATACCACTCCAGCCGCGTGTTGGGCTCGTCCCAGTTGACCGACCAGCCCAGGTCGGCGGGATAGATGTCGGCGGTGAGGCGATACTCGTAGCCATGCAATTGGTCGCCGATGAAGTGCATCTTGCCGCCTAGCACGCATTCGTACCCGGCGTTTCGCAGGTAGTGCGCATATGTTGGCGTATCTTCGGAAATTGGCGACGCGTTATCGTAAGCTCCAATCTTGGAGGGCAGCTGACCGGTGATCATGGCCATGCGCGAGGGGGCACACAGCGGCGAGTTGCAGTAGGCCGAGTCGAAGACGACCGCCCGCTCCGCCAGCTTGTCCAGGTGAGGCGTCTTGATTTGCGATTTCTCATTGTACATCTTCAGTTGCGGCGCGGCGAGCTGGTCGGCCATGATGTACAGGATGTTGGGTTGTTGTGGGAACAGCGGCGTGCTGAAGCCATTCTGTCCCGCGAAGCCTACTGGCGGAGATGTAGGAGGCGTGTCTGGCAGCTTGCGAAGCCGCTGTACTGGATCCATATTGCCACGTGCGTGTGTGCAAATGCAATGCGGAGTGATGGTACTTGATTGATGTTGCGGAATCCGAGGTGTACGTAAAAGTTGATGAGCAGAGAGTGAGGATGTTTCTGTACAAGTGAATAGCAGCAAGTGAAGAGCGGAGATGGAGCAATAATGATAATTATATAATCACTTTGCGCCTGGCAAAGGGCGTCTCAGCACGGATCTCGACTGTGATGGCGTGCTCCCGAGATGCAATCACGCAGCGCTTTGTGGGCGTAGTCTGGGGTCGATCAACCAGGAAGATCGTCTGTACAACCGACCACGAAGGCAGACTTGCACTTGTCGCTCTCACTCAACTTTTGAACTCGACGGCGGATCGCTGGCCACGCCGCCTGAGTTCGAATATCGAGATTGGTCGTGGGGTGAAAAGGCAGAAATGAAATGTGCCTTCACATAACCACGTTGGAGCACAGACGGGGCGAGCCGAGGCGCTTAATAATAACAAGACGGGGAAAGGACAAAGGCGCCGCGTGATGTGCGATTTGAAACCATCAATCATCATCACCGCCTTCAGTCATCATCATCTTCAGTCATCATCATCTTCACTCTCACTCTCACCGGACATCCTGCGCGGTGGCCGTTGTGTGGTCGCCTTCTTCTTCTTCTTCATCATCATCATCATCACCATGGCGCAGCCGCCGCTCGATCGCATTCCGCCGTCCGCGGCCAGTTATGCGTTTGCAGCTGCCATTGTGTCGTTCACGTCCGGCTACTTTCTGGGAAGCGCGCGCTCCATTGGGCTGTTCGGCCGGTCGCCCGTCGACAACATCGCCACAGCAGCAGCAGCAGCAGCAGCAGCCGACAGCGACGACGCCTCTGATGAGGAGTCCGATGCCGAGGACGAGTCATCCATTCACGACCTCGGAGAGCTGCAGTCGTTCCCAGGCAATGCCGAAGAGTGCAAAATGGTGCTGGTGGTCAGAACTGACCTGGGCATGACCAAGGGTAGGTCGTTCGATAGGCTTTTTTTCTTTCTGCATCCACACCACCTACGCAGAAAATCACAACCTGACGTCTACCGCATCATCACGTGCGCCAGCTGAGCCTGCCTCATCATGTGCAGACGCATAGCTCTGAGCTGGAGTCCAACGCTCTGCCGTGGAGAGATATAGTGTTGACATTCTCGCAGGCAAAATGGCCGCGCAGTGTGGACACGCCACGTTGGCATGTTACAAGGCATTCTTGCGTGCTGACCCCAACCACCCGCTCCTCAAGAGATGGGAGTCGTGCGGCCAGGCCAAAGTTGCCCTCAAAGTCGACAGTGAAGACGAGATGCTCATGCTGCAGGCTACCGCCGTCAGTCTGGGCCTCTGCGCTCAGGTGATCCACGATGCGGGACGCACACAGATTGCCAGCGGCTCGGCCACGGTTGTTGGGATCGGACCTGCGCCCAAAAGTAAGTCGCGCGGTTCATATGCGGCAGCAATGTCATAAGGTCGAGCGTGTATACTGATGGCGTCTCACTCCGAATCTAGGCAAAATCGACGAAGTCACTGGACATTTGAAATTGTTGTGAAGAGATTGAAGCATGGATATCCATTCGCTCGTCACAACAGCTGGTCTCTGCTGTTATCAGCAGCTAGCTGGATGGCCCTGCACACCCTTTGTAGCTCGCCAATCTTGCGACCACACCCTCCACGACCGACGCAACGATCACGTTGTGCCTTGCGTTACGCATCACACGGTGTGTGCGCATCAGCAGGACTCGCTCCACATCAGACGTGGACAGTCGTAATTGAGCGCCTCTGTCGGGTCGAGTGGTCCGCGCTAGCTAGATGCGCAGCCACAAAGTCAACCCAACCAACATGTTGTACATCAAGTCACGCTGATGCGATTGATATTGCTCTATTCTCCTGGGGGCTAGGCTAGGCCGCCATCGGCACCACGAAAAGTGACCGTCGACGTTGTTGACAAAGCAAGCAGACAGCGTGGGGATCATCACGCTGTGTATGTGGTTCACTTGCCACTGCACGTACGTTCACAGAGTCCGCTGTTCCAGATGATCATCAAGGAACACAGGCACGGCACATCAACCCGCGATCGAGATGCCCGTTTTCCACATAATTTCACCCTCCAATGCTGATCGTCTAGCCCTAGCCTGCGTCGCGGCCGCAAGGCAGAATCATATTCAAACTGAGAGTCAAATGATCACAGAGCAGCAAATAATAGTATATCCGGTGTTTTACAACAACACAATTCACCTCTCGAGACGGCCGGCTGTGGTGTTGCTACTTCTCTTCCTTTGCTGTTCTTTGTAGCTTAACCTCGATTGGCATCGTCTACGTTGTAGCGGTCGTTCCTGATAAGATAAAACAACGACAAGTCAAATAATGATCAAGACCTCGATTTTATGATGGTCTGGTCAATGTATTTGTTGACGATTCAAGACCGCCAGACAGGCCAAATCTCGTTTTATTTCTGGTAGCAAGACTCTACTTTCTCAAGTAGTTGATTAGAATTGAGTCTCGAGAGATGTATAGGATAGAGTATTAAGCCTCGGTTAGATTCTACCAATGGGTAAGCAATCAACATCAGCACCACCAGGTTTAGATAACAGGCTGTGATGTGCACGCCGCACGCCACATTTCATTTCCAACGCCTGATGATGACAGATTTTCCTGGTCTAGAATGTCAGATGATCTCTCAAGGCTCGTCACATCGTTGACGGTTTAATTCAAGCATCATCCTTGGTCCACTAATACAGTACAGTTCTCCCCCCATGTCTCACGTTCCTGTGTTAATCTCATCACGTTTCGTCACCCATCCGCGATCTTCTCAACGCCGCATAGTTCTCATGATTAAGACGTTGTTGGACTGAATCAAGAGAACCTTGGGAGAATATGGATGATGATGGTTGATGATGCCAAAGGCGAAAGTTTTGGAAAAAGGTGTGTCTGTATGTATGTGTGTGTGGGGGGGAATCTCTATTGCCAAAACAACAATCCTGGAAAGATGAACGCCGTTGTTCACCGCCGATTTGTTCTGGCCTTTTTGTAATCCACATGGATCTGCATAGCTCGTGATCGTAGCACGTCGTCCACTCCAATCGGCGGCAGCAACTCCAGTTGCGCACAATCCGGAAAGGAATCAATCGTACGGCTTCAAAGCCTGCGTAAAGGAGGCTTTGTTCAAAGTTGTTTTCTCATCAAGCCTGTCTCTCTCTGTGTGTGTGTGTGTTTGATGTGTGTGCTTGTTCCACAGCAACAACAACAATAACAACAACAACAACAAATGTCTATCAACAAGAAGCATGCCAAAAAGAAGAATGTCGCTGCCGGTTTTGCGAAAGAGTGAAGCACGGCGGGCAGCGAAGGGTAGAAGAGAAAAAGGTCATAAAGCTGCTGCTGTTTTGGAGCAGCTGTTGTCGTGGTTGTTTATTCGTGGTTGTGGGCACCGTGGACGTGCTCGTGCCTTCGGTGGCGGCCGTAGGCAGTGATTGCGGCGGTCTCGTAGATTGTCTCGACCTCGGTGATGGTAACGCCATGGGAGTCGTGGGTGTTGACGGCAGTGACAGAAGTAGCCAGAGTGGTTGGGTGCGACTTGGCAGCTTCAGACTTGGATGCATCTGCATTGTTCCAGTTGTAGCCGTATGCGGGGGCAGCTGGAGCAGAGGCGGCAGCAGCCTTGGATGTCTTGGTCGTCTTGGTCGTCTTGTCCTCGTAGGAAGGTGCCGAATCTGACGAATTGGAGGAAGGTGCGCCTACGGCAGAGCCATTGTCGGCCGACACGCCGGTACACAAAGTGACCGTGATGGCAGTGTCTTGGCTGCAAGACTGCATGCCATAGGCATCGTCAGTGGAGTATCGGTAGGCTTGCTGCTTAGGCTTGCAATCGGTTCCGTTTGCGGTGATTTCCCAGTCCTTGTCCCAGGGGTTGCCATCCACGCAGCTCAAGTCGAACCAAATAATGCCCTCGTTGCCGAATTGGTATTCATATTGCAGGATGTTGTTCTGGAAGCTGTCGCTCTTGGAAAGCTTGATAGACCATCCTGCGCCGTTGGACAATTCCGTCCAAGGTTGTGACCAGGACTCGCCAGGAGAAAGGGTCTTGTCTTCTTGCTCGTAGCCACCACCGCTGGCAGGGACGTTGCAGAGCTTGACTGGGTAGTTGCACTGGTTCTGTCGCAATTGTTAATATAGTAAGATGACACATGAGCTTGGCGACACTGACGACAACGTGAGCGCTACCAACTTCGGTTGCGGTATAGCCATATTTGCCGCTGGCCACAGCCGAGGTGGCAAAGAGGGCGAGCGATGCGACAGCAGTGTGCATCATGATTGCGCTTAGGGAGCAGCAGAGATTGATGCGATACTTGTCGTGTTGACGTCGTGGTGGATCGTTAGAAGTAGTCGGAGATCTTGCGAACGGGCCCAGAGAGTGTTTCGTCGATCTCGAGAGAGTGTATTGGATGCGAGCAGCAAAGGAGTGGTACTGCACAGCAGTGAATGCGACCAGATGCGCAAAGGTGAAGTGTCGGTATAGAGATCGTTGAACAGGGAAAAGAAAACCAAAGATTTGCGCGTTCCAGCGCGACCTCTTTAATCGGACCAGGGAGCGGTACCCACGAAGCAGAAGTTAGAACCACCATCGGCTTCTCTGATCGAGGACTGCAAAACGTGTGCTGTGCAGGCTTGACCCCTTGAGGATTGCATCAGTCCGTAGTTCCGATCAATCAGCGTCCAGCCCTATAGGCTTGACGACGCAGCCGATCCAGCGCGGCAGGGGTCGCGAAAACTGCGGCACATCAGGCACAGCCGTTCCCTGTGACTGGCCGCGACGCTGGCAGACGAGTCCACATGCGAATGCGCGATTCGCTGCGCAAGAGGCAGTTCCTGCAGGTTCCGCTGTAGCAGAGAATTCTCTTTTCGCACTATTGCATCTTGCGGAAACTGGGCTCGTGGGCCACAGGCCTGAACGGGCATCGAGCCCGGACCAACAATCCGGGTCTCCACTGCGCAGGCTCTTCTGCTTGCAAAGTTTGTTTGCAGCCTTAAACGCCTGCCCCGCTAGGCGATGTTCGCAGAAGTCTTGGTGCGGGCACAAGACGTCTAGGCGGCATGTGAAGGCCGTTTGACACATCGAAACATCGACCTGCTCCATGAGTTCTGGCGTGATGAAATATAATGTGCTGAAGTAATGCCGTGCGAAGGAACCGGGCCATCGCTTTCACTGGTGCCTCTTAACCGAGCCTGGGCGACAACGTGGCCGACCATGAATTGCATTCGCTGTTGTTGAACATTTCATGCATCACTTGTCGCTCATCATGGCGCTGACAGGCCGCCACGAATAGTCTGGTGCGCGTCGCAGATGCAAGCGATCAGTTGTGCAGCTTTTTGCGCGTTTCAGTGTGCCCGCCCACCATCCTGCGCGCTGCGCAGAGCGTCAACGGGCAACGAATCGTGATTCAGAGGGACCGTTGAGGTTGGCCACGCAGCGTGTCGTCAGCTCGCCAACGTGGTTTCTCGCTAGCCGCGACCCTGGCTGAACCACTGTTCGCCTTCTTCCGAAACTGGGCTAGAAGAGTCCAGCCCATCGCAGGCAGGTCAGGCTTATACGGCGTTGGCAACGAGAACATGTGACGGTGCTCTATCCTCGCACTGCTGTCTTGGCCAGCATTCGGAAAGCTCAACGGATCGCGTGCCGGCAACGGTGAGCACTACCCGACTAGCCTGAGGCTGCACCGATGATGATGGTCGTGGAGGCTACAGTTTCCTCGCGTGCATCTGTAACTCGCCATTGTCATGTCATCGCATTGTCAGCTCGGCCGAAAAAGCCAGCCTTCCGAGGCTCCATCAGCGTTTTCGACGTCGCTTGCGTTCAAGTTTAGGCGGAGCTTTGGGTATTGTTCGATAAAGGCAAATCATATGGAAAAGTTTAGACGAAGCCAAGTACCATGATGAGATGTTGCATTCCGAAGCGGCGCGGTCGGGTCCATTGATGATGCATAGTAGTATGTCTCTGCTCGGAGCGTTCAATAATAACACAGAATGTGGGTACCGGTTCGTGGATTTCTCACTGCTACCAACACCATCAGTTGTGACAAACAGCACATCGATGCTTTTAGCCGAGACCCAGTGTCTCAAATCTCACCCTCACAGCACCGAGTGTCCTCTTGTCTGTCTGATGGTTGCCACTGCTATTTCTGGACATCGGAGCTGCGATGGCTGCAGTGCTGTAGCACGCGAACAGATGTGGGTCGGTGTGTCTGGTGCTTCAACAATGAAGCGTGACTGTGTTGATCCAGACTTCGTGGAAACGCTGCAGTAAAGGCCAGTGGTTCCTACCGATGTTATTGCCCGAGCAAGTGGTTGCTGATGAGAGTGAGGAAAAGGATGAAAGCAGATTGGAAGATGTCACTGCTCGGATACAAGCGGAAGCGCTTTCATGTCTTGGCGAACATTGGCTGCTCACCGCCGGCTTGCTACGGCCTCAAAGCACCAAAGAAGGAGATGTCCCGTATAACACCAGCCTTACAGATCGCATTCTTGCGGCGACCTTCAAACACAAAGCCTGCTCGTTGCAGCACTGCGCCGGAGGCCGCATTGCCATCGACGACCTCTGCATTCAGCCGAATGAGGATACCGAATGTCCGCCATGTCCAGTCAACAAATGCTCGAACCTGTGGAGATGTCAGTCTGATCTTTGGGTTGACAGGGCATGTTCACAGTACGACTCGACTCATGAGTCCTTTACCCCAGTGGTCTTCGGACAGCCAGTATCCAAGCTCTGCAGTGCGGAAGCTCACATCTGGAGTCGCAGTCAGCCTGTGAACATTGCGGGAGTATTGCAATCACACCTGAGCCGAAGTCGAGACCGATGCTGCCTACAGCTTCGTCATCGATAGCTATGGCATACTGCGTAGGCAGACGCGGGCCTGCTGCACCGTCTTCTGTCGTCCAATTGCCGGAGGACGCAAGGCTCTCGTCACTCTGACAATGCTTGATCCACGATAGAGCACATTCTTCTGTATAGGGATGGGGCTCCATCCGATTAGTGCAGTACGTGAGCACGTTGAGGATAGCTACACACAAAGCGGTCTCTGAGGTTCATCCAGACGTTTCTATTGTTCGCGTGACGGCTGCACGAGGTCGCGTCACTTGGTCGCTGTGCTACGTATCAGTGATCACGTTGTCCGCTTGGGTGTGTTCGCCTTACATATTCCCGAATCGAGATGCCACTGCCGCAGTCGACAATAGTGCCGTCCATTCTGGCTGCTTCTTGCTATGATGAGTCATGATGTTTGAAATGGTAAGGAACGGAAAGGTCACCGGAAGAAACGGGTAGCCCTGTGTCGATCGCCTGTTTGAGCGCAATCTGGTTGTCGACAGTCTCCTAGATGCACTGAAGTCACAGGCTTCAAGAATCGTTGACGGTTGCTTTAAACCCCGAAAAAGCTCTTCGTTTTTTGTCAACATCGGGGAATGGCCATGTGGATGATGCTCTCGATTTTTGCCCGCAGTACAAATTCACTCTTCAGGACTGAGTAACTGTGCATCATAACGCTCTGTTTTGTCTCCTGAACAGCAAGCAATATCATGATTTGTGATTCGTTCTGCCCATGGTGCAGGCGCGGATGCCTTTCTCGCTCCATAGCACCTTTCGTTCACACTTGTCGTCGCACTGCTCTTCCCGCAGCTTCGAGCTTGCGATGTTGTCCTTTCCATGAGTTTTCACACTTCCTTCGTTTTCCTTCAGCTGTTGACAAGCTGCCGACATATCAACAGTCATCTTCAACAGCACGGCGAACGTTAACGGAGCAGCCATCACGCCTATCACCACACCATCTACCACCACGCAGCACTACCAAACATCATTGATCGGACGTCCGAGACTACTCGAGGTCACCCACATCCACAGCCGGTACCGACGAAGGGTAAACCATGCACGTAACGCCCAAAAAAGTGGGGTATGCAATCATCCTGTTCGCATCCTTCGGCTTGTGCGTAGCGATCATGTTCTGGCTGTGGGGCATATGCCACCGCAACAGTTCTCAATCCTGGATCAGACGCTACTGGAGTGGTACACATCGGCTTGGGACAACAATGAACTGAATGCTGGAGGCTGCTTGGGGGGCGGGGAGTGGATATGTCGTGGCGTCCATGTCGGCTTGAGATGGCGGAATGGCGGTGCGCGACGTGCGTGTCGACCGGTATTGCTATAGCTAAGCGTGGCACATGGTCGGCGGCGGTGATGGTGCGACGTCGATCGACGTTGCGGACATGGAAGACTTCGTGTGGACGTGGAAACAAGGTCTGTACTTCATGCTCAAGACGGTCATTGGCGGCAACGAGAACACAATTAGCAGACACGGCGACTCTCGCTACGCATATTGCTTGGGTTGTATCTTACGGATTGAGCTTTTTGCTCATCGTCGTCCACATCCTCGTGTCTTTGCTCCTCCAATGCCTCTTCTCTGCAGACCAGGGCCTTGCTCGTGACAGCAAAGCCGCGCGTGTGCGTGGTAGTATGTAGGCAAGCTATGGTTTGTCCCAACCTTCAAGGCCCGACGGGCTCAGGAACGCTTTGGAATATAGCGCCCGGACGCGACACCGAGCTCACGGAGAGCTCAAGATGTGCGCCGCAATTGCTCTCAGATCTGTCAACCGGATGTGCTCCATTGCAATGTGTGAAGGTTCCATGTGTCGTCGAGCTGTCGCAGCAGTCGACCGACAGCACCCGGAGGCACGTCAGGACTGCTGGACACAGATCTTTGTGATTGTAAGGAAGAGAAAGTTTGACGACGCGGCGAAGACATCAGGTAGAGAGAGAAAAAATTGCCGCCGGCCCGCCCCGCCTCGGAAGAATCCCTGTCGCACCAAGCCGCGCCAAGCCGCGAGCGGCATCACGTGCTCCAGCTCTGCCTCTTGTCTGACGGTCCTACACTGTTCTTCTCACATGCAGTGACTTCTGTACACACTTCATCATGGCGTCCACAGCAGACATCGAGCAAATGAACAAGGTCCGCGTGTCGCTGGGCATGGCACCACTGCCAGTGCCCGGCAACAACGGACCACAGTTCGAGGACAACAGCGACAGTGACAGCGCTGCCGAAGATAGTGACGATATGAGCACCCTGGACAAACGCGCGGCAGCGGCAGGCAAGAACTGGGAGCGACACGAAGCTGAGCGGCGGGAGAAGGAGGAGCGCCAGAAGCGCAAAGCTGCCATGAAGAAGGCTCGGGATCAGGCAGCCCGGTTTGCAAAGCTCGAGGGCAAAGGGCTGGGAGAAGCGGATGACGAGGAGGTCAATACACGGACCTGGTTGCTCCAGCAAAAGAAGCGGCAAAAGAAGATTGAGAAGCTCCGGAAACTGGAGGAAGAACTAGCTGCGCGCGAGCAGCAGGCAGAGTACACTGCGCGTGATCTTGCTGGGGTCAAAGTTGGTCACCAAGCTGCCGAATTCGACGAGTTCACCGGAGAGCAGGTGTTGACGCTGAAAGACCAAGAGATTGGTGAAGAAAGCGAAGACGACGAGCTAGAGAACACGGAACTGAAGGCCAAGGAAAAGTTGGAAGAGAGACTTCGACTCCTGAAGAAGCGACCCGATTACGACCCGACGGAGCAAGACGGAACTCAGAACCTGTTGTCCAAATACGACGAGGAGATTGATGGAAAGCAACAACAACGCTTCACGCTGGACGGGCACGGAAATACCGTTGAAGCCAAGAGCAAAGCAGCGACGGAGGAGTCTGGGAGTGCGAGCAAAGGGGTCAAGATTAGTCTGGACATGCTCAAAGATGAGGCCCCTACTTCTGACTATGTTGACCCGTCAACCATCAAGGTCAAGAAGGCGAAGAAAAGCAAGAAAGAGAAGAAGACAAGACAGAAGGTCGTGGACGAGGACGATGTTACGATACCGCAGGATAAGAGCCCCCACGGCGATTCGATGGACATCGACATCGCAGAACGTGGTGACGCCGTAGCTCAGACAAAGAAGCGTGCCTTCGACTTTGACGACGACGACATGGAGTTGCAAGCCAGACTTGCCGCAACACGCAACAAGGCCAACAAGAAAAGAAAGGCGGCCGATGCTGCTGCTGAGCTTGCACGTCAGCTGCGCGAGGAGATGCCAATTGATGAGGCTGAACCAGAAGAAGGCGGACTTGTCATCGACGAAACTTCTGAATTCGTGGCCAATTTGAAGAGACCTGAAGAGGTGGAGGAGGAAAGACCCCGGCAAGACCGAAGCCCCCAGAACACTCGTCATAATGGCGACGAGGACGATGATGGTGATGTTGCTATGGGCCAAGAGTCGTACGCAGATGTGGATGAGGCACAGGAGCGAGCAGAGCGAGCAGCTGCTGAAGCATCAAAACCCGAGGAACGCACAGCCACGGGTCTCGAGGACGAGGAGACTATGGTTGGGCAGGGTATTGGCGCCTCTTTGGCTATGCTCCGAAAGCGTGGTCTAATCGACAACTCCGACTCCGATCAGAAGGCCGAGAAGGAACGGCGCCGAGCCCAATTTCTGGCCGACAAGCAGCACTTGATCGATGAGTATGACCACAAAGCCAAGGAGCAGCGTGAGGCCGATCGTCGCAGTGGGCGATATGACTCATTGAGCAACAGAGACCGCGATGCGATGGCTCGTCAGCAGAACGAGCAGCGCGAGCAGTTCATCGCGCGACTACTGGCCGACAAGTTCAACAGGGAGTACAGGCCGGACGTCAAGCTGCAGTATCATGATGAGTTTGGCCGCGAGATGAACCAAAAGGAAGCATTCAAGCATCTGAGTCACGCATTCCACGGGAAGGGCTCGGGCAAGCAAAAGACTGAGAAGAAGCTCAAGAAGATGGAGGACGAGAAGAAAAATGTCTCCAAGAATATCCTCAACATTGGCGACGAAGCTGGATTCTCGAATGTGGGACAAGCACAAGGGAAGAGACAGAAGACTGCTGGCGTTCGTCTGCAATAAGCCAGCCACGGCATGCTGCTCGCTGTCGCATACATCTTGGAAAGGTTAGTACTCACCAATGCATTGCGAGAACTGTACGCAGATATTCATCACAGACCAGACAGTGTCCACAAATCCGGCAAGGTGAGATCACAAGGTAAGTTCACTCCGCCGTCTTCGCCCATCGTGAGCAAGTGTGAGGCTTCAGCTTTCAGTGTCGTCCATCACTTCGCCAGACGTCGTTGTTCTCGCCCGTGCGCCTTCTCGAATCGAAACTTTGTCTGAGTCACTCGCACCATCACCAGGAGCAACGCATATGCACCAGTGACTGTCATGTTTATCAAGCACACTACAGAATCTTTACACAGTGCCGAGTCAAGCACCGACTCGATGGGCATTGTCACGTGACTGGCTGAATGGTGAATCGACTGCCATCTGTAACAGTCCTTAAGTGAAGACGCGTGATGTGAGGTTGCACTGTTCAATTTACCCTACGTAGCTGGTTCATAGTCACTTTATCCTGTTCCTGTCATGCCTACTCATGGCATCGCGCTTATTTTGATTAATTGCACCAAAATTTGACCAGGCCACCAGGCGCGTCTCAGCTTCTCGCGTCCGCGTTGTCCCTCGCAAACCGAACTCCTCCTTGCAACCACTTCCACAGGACAACTACCAAAACCCGTTCACAACATCAGGCACGGCATCAAGGCCTGTTCCGAACTCCATAACATTTAATTGCGGCACAAGGTTGCACAATTCCTGCAAGATGTTCTACCCACAAGCCCAATACGCCAAAGACGAGCGTGTCCTGTGCTTCCATGGCGAATTGCTCTACGAGGCCAAAGTACTCGAGGCCCAACACAAGAATCCAGAGCAAAAAGCCCTCGGCCACAAGTATCGTGTGCATTACAAGGGCTGGAAGAACACGTAAGTTGCTCTTCACGTTTTCTTCGCGTCGTGTTGGCGCAAGGCGTGTTTTTGTCTTTTGCCAGTATTTCAGTCGCAGAACGCGACATGTCGAAATGCGGGATGCAGTATCTACACGATCATGTTCCCACTCGCAGCACAGAGCACTCGGAAGCTGCTTCTCAAGAGGAAGTGGCATTCGGCTGTGATTTGGCAAGACTTCCGAGTGCTTTGCTAACAACACTGCGTCTAGATGGGACGACTGGGTGCCGCAAGAACGATTACGCAAATTCACGGACGAGAACAAAGAGCTCGCTCAGAACCTGAAGAAGGACATGGATGCTCAGCGAAGGGCAGCGAATGGTAAGCATGTGGCGGCAGCGACCGAGCACATTCTTCTAACATTTCGGTCACAGGCATGTCGGCACGCGGCAGCGAGGATCGCAGCTCAGCAGCGCCGCCACCTCCGAGGGGACAGAAGCGTGCCAGAGACGTTGAGGGGATTGATAAGGTATGTTGCCACGCAGGAGTGATCATCACGTGTCCCACTTGGCAGGTCCTGATTCCATCCTCGCACTGATTCCTTGCCTGCCTTCGTTGACACCAGTGTCCTCCACAAGTGGCGGAAGCCTCTCAACATGCTGTCCCGGGATTTTGGCAAATGCTCGATACGCGAAACGCTCGCAACAACATAAGCTGACAGTTTTTCACAGGAGGAAGATTTCATACGGCGCCCCGCCGTGCGCATGTTCATACCCGATTCGCTCAAGTCCATCTTGGTGGATGACTGGGAGAAGGTGACCAAAGAACAAAAGCTCGTGCAAATGCCCGCTCCCATCTCCATCAACAGGTTCCTGGACGATTACGAACAGGCCGAAAGCGTGCATCGACGCCCTGGAAGTACAATGGCCGACGTTCTGGAGGAAGTCATTGCCGGCGTGCGAGAGTATTTCAACAAGTGTCTCGGCCGCATCCTCCTCTATCGCTTCGAGCGCCCTCAATTCTTCGAAGTGCACAAGAAACTTGAGGCCGGCTCTGGCGAGTTCGAAGGCAAAACTCTGTGTGATGTGTACGGCTGCGAGCACCTCTTGAGACTTTTTGGTGAGTTTTTGCGATTCGGCACTCCATTTAGTTTCCGTACTAACACGGCCAACCAGTGTCCATGCCAGATCTCATCGTTCACACCAACATGGACGGCCCATCGGTTCGCTGTCTGCGCGAGGAGATGGCAAAGATGACGCAGTGGTTGTCGAAGCGCATTCACATCTATCTGGCAGCAGAGTACGAGCACGCTGGCCAGGACTACCTCGACGCTGGCAAGAACGGCGCCTGAAGTTTGCAGTCTAGGCTTGCGGGATTCGTGTAATGTTTACAAGCGAAGTCTAGGTCAACAGAGTGCTCTGTTCGTTCGATAGGCTACAGCATTGCGGTGGTACCTTTGACTGGTACTGATTAGTACAGCTGCATTTATTGATTGAGATTTCGGCATGACGCTCCACCAAGTGAAGCTCAAATTTGAGTTCTTCTCTACGAACGGCCCTCTACGCAGCAGCACCTCTCCGCGAGACCTGCCTGCCGAGCCAGCTCAAATGCCTGTGTAATGCTCCCTTGTGTCTCAACAATTCGCAGTCAGCACGCAGCTGCAAAGAGTCCTTTCCCTCCATTCTAGCTGGTAGAGTGGCGAGTGCAGCCTGCAAGTTGCCATTATATTCGTCATCGAGTCTCAGCGCGCAGTGCTCGCAGAGTCTCATGCCACAGCCCATCCCTCCTCGCTCCGTCACGCTGTGTTCTGCCGCGCATTCGTAGACTCCTCTGTCCGGGCAGAGGGAGCAGAGGACGTCCAGGTCCTGGATCTTGATCGGTGCTGCTTCGGCGAATGGGTCGACGTTCAGGCCTGAGCCGTAGACTCCCACGATGGGCTGCATGTCGTGTTTCCTGCATGCTATGATGCTCATCCTGGTGGTAGTGCACGCGGTGCAAAGTGACGTTCCGGCTTGGTTTGTAGGTACTTCGAAACATTGCGTACCATCGGGATGATCTCTGATTGTGACATTGCGAAGACCGAAACCAGAAATGGCAGCTTCGGGTGAAGTACAGAAGACGCAGGTCGTGGAAGCACTTCCGATTTCCGGATCGTCGCAATTGAAAACGATGGGGTAGGTGAAAGAGCTCTCCGTCCTGCGAGTCGCAAACGCTATTCCAGGATCTGGCAGCTGGATGCTTGGACTTGGAGGCTTGTGCTTAGGGATTTCCTCTGGCTTTGGCGGAGGCGCGGGCGGCGATACATCGATATTGCCACCGCCACCACCGCCGCCACCGCCGCCACCGCCGCAGCCACCGCCGCCTTCGTAACTTATATCTAGTGGTCCTCCGGCTTTCTTGCACGGCGAATTATGCTCCAGACATCGACTGCAGGCCTGTCTGAACACACCATCGTCGTCCGGCGTGTACACGCAGCTTCTTGATTCTTGGAAACACTCCAGGCATTGTGCTGGCAACTTCTTGCGGCTGTCGTTGATCTTCCTTGATACAGCAGATGTTCCAGTTCGACTTGATGCTTGCTCATATCTGATGCGTTGGCGAATGAACTCTTTGACAGGACCGGCCACGCACTGCTCTGCCGACTGCACGCATTGCTGACACGCCGCGGAATGATTCTGGGTGGTCGTGTAAGAGCAGGCAGTTCTGCGACGTTTACACGAAACACATGCTTTGAATCGCTTTGGCAAAGTGACTAGCTGACATTCATCGCCATCTTCGCTGCAATGCGCGCATGGCCAGGATGTCTCATCTTCTAGTAGCGAACAATGCTCGCGCAAGTCAAAGCAGGACACACAACCACGTGCGGCCGGCTGACCAGCCAATTCCACAGACAAGTCAGCAGAGGCGGCCGGAGTGTTGACGCTTGCATCGGGTTGTTTTCGCCGAAGCGCGTAGCCTTTGATCTCACTCAGAGGGGACTTCACAGCGCTGTCCGAGATTTGCCCCAGCTTTCTTCGACCACCTTCGCTTGTAAGCTTGAGTATTGTGATCAGTGGAAGACTTTCTTCGACGTCCGCGTCCGTTGCATCATGTAGGGTAGACCGATCTTCCTCGCGAGGCTGATTATGCTCTTTGTTCTCAGGCCGTCGTCGCCGCTGTCGGTTTTGGCGCTCATGTTCGCGGGGATCGAAATCGCCGGTCTCGTCCAGGTCAAGATACGGGACCTGAAAGGTGCACTTCGAGCTTCGCTGTGGACGCAGCTGGTGCATGAAAGGCTCGCAATTGTCCTCATGGCTCAAGAGTGGCACCCAAACTGTACCAGCATCTTGTTCGACGTTGGTGGCGTCCTGCGATGCGTCCTCTACATGGGGCGAATCATGTCGTGCGGTACTCCAGTCCTGTTTCAATATGTCTTCTGAATCAATGGGCTCAGGAGTACAACCAAGCTGAGCATCAAGGTGCAAAGCTGGATCAGCAGAGAAATCGCGAGACTCGCCTGGTGCTTGGGAGAGGTTGTCCATTGTCTTGTCTCGGCGTGATTGTCAGGCGAATGTTGCGAGGTCGAAGTCAGTTCTGCGTCGTCAAGGCGATGATCAGGAAGCTTGCTGTGCCAGAGATCCCGAATCTGGTCGCGGTATCCACGAGCGCAGAGGAACGTTGCAAGGAGAGCCTGTGAACATGGTGTCTTGCTTGTCACGCGGATGACCGTGTATAACCGCAAGCTGGTGAGTCGCTCACTTTACTCTGTTCACTACTTCCGCCAACGCGCTTGCTTCTTCTAAACTCAGCTCACCGAGCCATGCACTCACTGTCCGCGCACAAGCTTGGAGATAGCACGAGCTCGTCGAGGCAGTCATCGTAGCTGAAACATGCTGCTGTGCTTGACTTTGGTGCGAGGTGTACGCCATCCATGCATGAGGTGGTCTGATGATTTTTCGAGCAAAATTGGCCGATACCCATCTCGCCATCGATTTCTCTCCCCGACGTCGCCGTTGGTACGCACATTCTTGCGAGCGAGAACGTCCAAGCGATGTCGATGTCGGTGGGTCGGCGCCAGGGAGCGAGGCGAGCTGTTGGCCGGGAAGCTTGGCAAGGAAGCTCCGACTTCGTCATAGAACGCGAGCTCCAAACGATGGTCTCTTTACAATCACCCCTGAGTGCATCTCGCATCAATCGCGACAATGGTGGTGCCACTCGCAGCCGCAGACCTGGCGCTGCCCACGGTCAAGACTCTGGCCGATTGCGCCAACTACAGCAAGACTTTCGGCGCATTCCTCCCACAGCTCTACGCGCTGCCTCAGCAAGTCTACGCCTCACTCGGAGACGTCGAATCACTCCGACAGATCTATGTCTCGACGAACCCAGCCATTTCGGGACTGGCCGTAGCCATCGCTCTCTTCCCGATCTTTTTCATCGTCGCCGAAGCCAACAAAAACTATAGCCAGGTGGACCGAGTGTGGAGCATACTGCCTACGCTCTTCAACTTCCATTACGCCCTCTGGGCTCGGCTCAATGGGCTGCCTACTGCAAGAGTGGATAACGTGCTTGCGTTCAGTGTTGTATGGTCCCTGAGGTTGACCTTCAACTACTGGCGAAAAGGTGGATACCAGATTGGAAGCGAGGATTACCGCTGGGAGCTCATCAAGAAATACATTGGGTCGTTTGGATTTCTGCTGCTGAACATTGTGTTCATATCTTCTTTGCAGCTGGTAAGTGCTGAGCGCTGGATAATGGGAAACTCTGGCTGACAATGCGGTTCAGGCCCTCCTCTGGAGTATCACGCTGCCGACATATGTCCTCCTGCTCACCTCCCGCATCCAGCCCGAGATGGACACCACCGATCTGTTCATTGCGCGGGTGCTCATGGCGCTTGTCATCTTCGAGTACTTCGCCGATCAGCAGCAATGGAATTACCAAACAGCCAAGAAAGAGTATCAGAAGACTGCCAAAGTCCCGACTGGCTGGACGCGCGCTCAGATGGATCGCGGGTTCGTCACAACTGGCTTGTGGAAGATCAGCCGCCATCCTAACTTCGCGGCCGAGCAAGGCATTTGGATACTTCTCTACCAATGGTCCTGCTTCAAGTCTGACACCATGTACAATTGGACTGCTGTTGGGGCTATCGCATACTCGCTCGTCTTCCAAGGCAGCACACCAATCACGGAGTGGATCAGTGGAGGTAAGTACCCCGAGTACAAGCGATACAAGCAGCATGTCGCAAGATTTGTCCCACGCTCTCTACGTGGAGGCTGGAATGAAGAGGAGATGGCGAAGCTTGGACCGGTGGAAGTAAAGGCGAAGAAATCAGGCAAGAAGGCGTGAGTTTGTTTGATAGCATTAGCACTACTCAGGTAGACTGGCAAGCAGGCATTTGACGGATCAAACATCCCATGTCCAAGAGAGCTATTGCGACAGATAGAACACATGGGCCGGGTGAGAGTGAGTTGAGCAAACGCCGTTTAAAAACCATCATCCTCCACAGAGCACAATCATGGCCCCAGCACGCCGTCGAGAATAGTGGCCACCGCATGGCGCAGACTCGGGTGAACGGTGGCGGCTGCTCAGCTGGACAGTTATAGGTGGGATATGCTGCTGAATGGTGTGCCCTCCCGACTGATTCTAGTGCAAGTCCAGCCCACATGGCATCCGTGGACGATCCTCCACAATTCTAGACTGCCCCACCACCGCTTTCCTAGCATCAACAACGGCACAGCCATGCTTGCTGCTGCAATCCTTGCACCGTCAGGCATGGTCTTCGTGACCTGGCATCCCCTATGAGAAACTGAAATGAGCCGGATTGCAAGGGCCATGGCCGCTCAAGGGGTGGGAACGTGGCATCGCGTGCTCGTTCTTACAGTATTCTCGGTCAGATTTGCCAAGACCCGACGCATGCGCCAAGGGCGCTACTCGGATCCTGCTCTGATTCGGGCTTCGGTCCAGGCTGAACTGATGGATGTATTTCCCTTGACATGGTGAGAGGGAGATGCACTTGGAGGCGTCTGTACCCTCTCGTCGTGTCCTGCTTCACACCTCTCCCACGTGGATGTATCGTCTCTGTCGCATTGATCCATTGATATATGTTGTTGTTGATCAACGCTCAGGCGACACACGGACTACCCCACCATCTCTGGATAGACACCAACAGCGATAAGCAATCATTGCGACATCGTTAGTACTTTTCGACCTTGTGACGAGGTTGACTAGAGGGAGTGATTGCTCTCCCTGCCGGTGACAATCGCTGTGCTCTGGTAGAGAGGTATGTGTCGCATGCTCAGGTCCGAATGACCTCCCGCCGGTGACCGACTGACTGCGCGGGGAGCTCCAGTGCTGATCGTGTGCGTGCGTGCCAGATCAGACACACTGTTTGTCGCTGCCTCTTGGACGACACTCTCTTGCTCTCCTAACGACTGCCGTCCCTACGAAGCGCCTTCTCCCTCCCTATCAACCATAATGGCCTCGCCGGCCACGAGCACATCCCTAGAGTCTCTCGACGATGCTCATACCCCAATCGGCTCACCTCAGAGCCTCAACCCATCTTCTCCACCCTTTGAAGAGTTTCAAGAGCAGCCACGGAAGCTGGGAGGTCGGCAACGGCTACTTGCGGGACTCAATCGCATTTCATCGTCACCGTCGATTGCCAAATTAAACACTTCTCGCGCAAGAGGCTACACGAGCAATGGCAAGGGCTCCATATCGTGTATATCACTCAACTCGGCTGCGACGTATGGTAACCCATCGTTCGCTGCGGCGCTGAGTCAGGAAGTCTCGTCTGGCGATGCAACACCTCCTGCTTCTGCGGCAAGCACTCCTGGCATCCAGATCCAGAGACATGACAAAGCCGCGCGCATGCGTCAGCTTCCGCAGCAAGATGTGAAGCTCTCTGCTGCCGTCCCTTTAGATCTTCGCTCCACGGGCAAGACGACGTCTACACCGGGTATAGTCGAACTCGACGAGGATTACTTCTCGCGACCTTTAGTGAAACCAACTATGCCCCGACGGGACCTTGACTTCTGGCGTGATATGCCCTCGGAGCTGAGGATGGAGATCTTGACTTATCTTGAGCCCAAGGAAATTGTGCGGTGCTCTGCTGTGTCCAAAACATGGCATCAAATGTGCTTCGACGGGCAGCTCTGGGCCAATCTGGATACTGCTGGCTATTACCAGGACATACCGGGCGATGCGCTCGTCGGGATCATCACTGCGGCGGGCCCATTCGTGCGAGACTTGAATCTGCGAGGTTGTGTACAGCTTCGAGAACGCTGGAACTACAAAGGCCTCTCTGATGCATGCACAAACCTGGAAAGTCTATCACTCGAAGGGTGCCGTATTGATCGCGCGTCCATACACAACTTCCTTTGGTCAAATAGTCGCCTGGTCCACGTCAATCTGTCGGGTCTGGCAGGCGCCACTAATGCTGGTTTGAAGATTATCTCCCAAAACTGCCCCAAACTAGAACACCTGAATATCTCATGGTGCAACAACATCGACACTCGAGGTCTTCGAAAGGTCGTCGATAGCTGTCGGCTTCTGAAAGACCTCCGCGCTGGCGAGATACGTGGATGGGACGATCTGGACTTCATGCAGCTTTTGTTCGAGCGGAACGCCTTGGAGCGCCTCGTCCTGATGAACTGTGACACCTTGAACGATGAGTCAATTGCAGTTCTGATCGAAGGAAAGGAAAGCGAAATTGACTACATCTCCGGCAGGCCCATCGTGCCTCCTCGGAGACTCAAGCACCTCGATCTCACGAGGTGCAGAACCATCACCGACAAAGGCGTGCGTACATTGGTCAACAACATACCTGATATGGAGGGCTTGCAGCTGTCCAAGTGTAACAGCATACTAGATGCCACCTTGGCGGAGCTACTGCCTACTACACCGAAGTTGACGCATTTGGATCTGGAAGAGCTCGAAGATTTGAGCAATGCGACACTCCAGGTGTTGGCCAGTTCCTCATGCGCCAGACGACTGAAGCATCTGAGCGTGTCATACTGTGAAAACATGGGCGATGCCGGAATGCTGCCTGTGATCAAAGCATGCACCAATCTTCGCTCGGTGGAAATGGACAACACTCGCATCGGAGATTTGGTTCTCGCAGAAGCCGCAAGTATGGTCCGGAAGAGGAGTGGTCGCACGACCATCCAAGGCATTGCGATGGCCGGCCACAGTTTGTTCACCCCTGCCATTGGCCTTCGACTCGTAGCCTATGATTGCCAGAATGTGACGTGGACGGGCGTGCGGGAGGTCTTGTCTAGGAATGCGGACATTTCCATCACTACCCACACGAAGCAGATTGCCACGCCCAACAGCAATTCGAGCACATCATCAGTCGATTCTTCGTCCGATGGCACAACAGCCAAAAAGCCACGGTTACATGTCGTCCGAACCTCTAATTTCCCCACGGAAGTAATTCAGCTGAAATGCTTCTACACATATCAGCCGACCGTCGAGGAGCACTTCAAGCGCATTATGCGTGGCGATTTCATTGCCGCGAGGCGACTGGAGCGGAAGTGGGCCGAGTTCATGATTGCGCAGGAAGAAGCAAGCACGATCGGTGGCGGAAGACGGCGGCGGGAGAGACGAGCCCGGCAGGCGGCGGCTATGCATGCTGATGAAGAAGACGTGCATACGGCTGGTATGGGGGTTGGTGTTGGTGGAGGAAGGAGGAGGAGAGCAAGATCTGGTGGTTGTGCTGTCATGTGAGGATGTTTTACTGTGAGAGATGACTTTGGAAAGTGTTTTTGTGGTGGTGCCACGGGATATTCACAGTGTGCAAGATGGGTCTTGACGAGGTTCGGCGAGAACAAGCAACTGGCGGATGTCATGGATATGGCAACGTGTCTTAAGATCAATCTGGGAAAGAAGTTGTACTTATTGTGTAAGACGATGTCGAAGTGCAGGGCTATCTCAGCGATTTGACACTGCACGACTCCGAGGTTCTACGTCGTCATTTTGTGGTAGCTAGCCAATCACGGTGCGAAGTGCTTCGTTAACCTTCCAAGTCGCTCGATGGAGTCTGTCCGCTTCTCTGCAGCCCAAACACGCGCCAACACCAAACAGCAGAGATCATCACCGCCCTCTGTATTGCCGGCAAAGCAGACTTGCGCATCACAGTAGCAACAGACCACGGAGCCCGCCAAGGCCGCGAGACCCACTGCTGTGCGCGACTCCTCTTGCATGCGCCCGGAGCCACCGTCCCGCCCGCTCATTCACTCGCACACCACTGGAGGAATGCGAATCGCGTCGTATCGGGAACGGTATGAATGGTAGCAAGTCGCCAGATGCGGCAAACACCGAGACTGGTCCGGCATCGGCGAAACAGGAGCAGGTCGATGGCCATCACCACCAGAGTCCAGGACAAAATGGAGTCGCGAGCAAACAGACAGCCTCGCAATTTCCTGGAGTAGATGCTATCAAGCGCGACGTCCAGCTTTCGCCAGGCGGAGCTGACGTCAGCACCCAGCGCGAGACGGCTGCGCTGAACAATGGCCACGAGGATGCGGACTCGGAGGCAGAAACGCTCATCGACAGCCCAGTAAAGCGCAAGGAGGCCGAGAAGCAGACTGCCAACAAAACTGTACGGCAGCCCATGCCTAAGCATCGGATAGGCAGTCTTCCGGTCCCTACTGATGGCGACGATGACGAATCTGCTCAGCCGTCACCTGTGCCCAGCACGGTGATGAGCGTGGAAAATGCGCCGTCGGTCAAGGAGGTGAAGGACGAGGAGGCGATGGATATTGATGCCGACACGCGGGACATGAGCGAACCGCTCAGCTCTCCGCGTTCGTCTGGCTCAAACCCGAGATCGCGAGCATCCTCACCGTCCCGTGCAGCATCGGAGCTGCCCGAGTTCTCGCGCAACGGAGTACATTCGCCGAACCCACGGAAGCGCAAGCACCGAGCCTCCTCCGTGAGCCTCCCCAACAAGCGTCCGAGCATCGAGCCGCCCAAACGTAGATTACGAGGCTTGCATTCGGAGGAGCTGGGTGGCAGGACGGAGTCATCGCTTTCGCCTAAGCTGCGTAGTCATCGCCGAGCGACATCCACGCAGTCTGCCTTGGTGGACGGAGTTCCGGAACAGCTCAATCGAATGCGTAAATCTGCAGCCCATGGTACGGCCAAAGATATCAAGGGTGCACGCTCTGTGTGGGAAGAGTCCGACGCATCATCAGAGACCACCTCGCATGGACAGGCAGAACATCGACGACCTCAACGAGGTATTGGACGTTCCACATCCACACCCGGCCGACCAGCAGGCCGCGAACACAAGCGCCATGTTAACAAATATGGCTTCACGAAGCTTGCGGAGGCGTGTGAGGCCGGGGAGCTCGACCAAGTCAAAGAATGGCGAGATAGGGATCCTGATCAGCTTGAACTTGCGGAGTTTGCGGGCAATAAACCGCTGCAGATTGCAGCACTCAACGGGAATGTAGAGGTGGTGGACTATTTGATCGACCAGGGGTGCCAGATAGATTGTGCCAATGTGGATAAAGACACGCCACTGATTGATGCTGCGGAGAATGGTCATCTGGATGTAGTGCACAGTCTCCTCCGAGCTGGCGTGGACCCTCTCCGGCAGAACCTGAAAGGCCAACAGGCTCTGGATGTCGTAACTGATGATACCGACGACGCAGATGAGATCCGCGTTGCTCTAAGGAATGCGATTGAGACCTGGAACACCAACGGTTCGCGGCAACGACGAGAGGAAGAAGAGGAGATGCGGCATCGAGCCGGACCGACAAAAGAGTTGCACTTCATGGCACGATCATACGAAAACCTCCTTAAACTTGTGCAGCTTAATGATCGCAATGGAGTCAAGGAGTTTTTGGATGCTCGTGTACCGGTGGACAACCACACTATCGCCGCTGCAGCCAAGACGGGAGATTCATACCTGGTGAATATGCTGCTAGCTGAGATGAGCGAGAAAAAGGCCATGCAGAGACCGGAGCGTCCTATGCTTAGCGTGTTGGGGACTTCGCATCTGGAGATGGTCAAGTCCCTTGCCGAATTGGACAACTTTAATCCGCTATATCGAAATCGCTCGGGGAAGTCGTGGCCAGAGATTGCCGAGGAGAGGCACGGGCCGAATTGGCGAGAGGAGAAACAATTACTACAGCTGTTGTATGATCAGCGTGCCGGAGCTAAAGAGCGGCGCAGCTCAAGCCCCATCACTAAGAGAGACGGCGGCCAGCGTCGTGTCATACGCCGCACGCCTGCGCACGATGGGGACGAGGAAGAGGACAGCGATGAGGACGAAGCGCCTCGGCGCAAGAACGGACGCAGACTCATGTCGAAGCGCGACATGCGCGTGGCCAGCGGTAGGGGCCCCTCTGAAGAGTCCTCCGACGAATCCAGCTCCGACATCACGAATGGCGAGGAACATGGCGAGGATATGACAATGCAGCCTCCGGATAAGCGCACACCTGGCGAGACGAGACGGAAGAGCGTTCCAACACAGAGCACAGACTCTTCCCCGCGTCTCCGAAGGCGAACATCATCCTTGCGTGGACCTCACGATCAGCCCTTGCCCACACTCAACGAGAGCGTCGAGGACGAGGGCAGTGTGCCGCGGCCTCGTTCGTCACATGAGCCCGCTTCAAGTGATGTGGCTTCGCTTGAGGCTCGGTACAAGCAGCATCGGGAAGCGGAGGCAGCCGCAGACGCAATCGCTGCAGCGAACCGCGCCAACGAAGAGAAAATCAGGCAGGCAGAGGAGGAGCAGCGCCAAACAGAGCAGCTAAGGCTGGAACAGGAAGCACGAAATCTCGAAGAACAGCGACTAGAGGAGGAGGAACGGTCACGAGTGGAACGAGAGATGGCTGCAGCGAAGCTCAAACATTATGAGCTTGTGGCCAATTCACTACCAGTCGCGATCGCTCATGTGCTCAACCCAAGATCGGCTTTCTGCTTCGATGATGAAACGGCGCTTGACTTTCTCGTGCAGCACTTCACACCACTTCAGGTTCTCAAGCACGAGCACCAGGATCCTTACGCTATGCTCCCGGCGGGCGCCGATGCACCATACTGGATCACAAACGCCCAAGCTGCGCCTCTCGTGGGGTCCCAAGGGGTGGAACTCATGCTTCCGCACACAGCCCCTGCGTACAAAGATAGCCTCGCAGACACGTGGAACACCAAAGACGTTCTTGCCAACGATCACGAACTGATTGGCTCCGTACTCGCAAGTCTGCCTCAGCACCTTCCTGACCAAGCGGCACTGGACAACGACCTCTACGAGCGGCTCTCGTTCGAAGAAGATATGCTCCGTGTAGCAGACCGGGTCAAGGCCGTGGCCGAGATGAAGACACGTCTCCGTGAGGGCGAAGCAGTTCTCCGCTACGTGCGTCTGGACGAACTATGGAGCAACCTCCATCCCAAACTGCGAAACGTACCGATTGAAGTACGGTTCGACTACATGCCGCTTGCTCGCCAAAGTGTATCCCGAAAGGACAGCGGCAACTTTGTCGCCAAGCTCAGCGCTTCTGCAGACGCGAGACCACGACCCCAGCTATTCTTAAATGGCAGAGCCATGGACAACGAGCCACGGCCGCCCCGAGGAAGGACGCAAGTGTCTGTCACAGCTGGCTCGTAGCATAAGAGTTGCCCATAGTTTCACATGTATATACGCCCACGAACCTGCACCTCGTCTCGTTGTGTCTGTTGTGCTTTCTATCAGTGTTAGCAGGTGTTGAAGGACACAGACTGGTCTCTACACCTTTGTCGATGGTCTGCAGTCGGACGAGAGGCTACTGTCCAATCAGCTGCAACGTGAGTGGCTGAGGTAGGTCCGATATGCAAGATGCGACTGGGGTGTCACCGTCAGATAGCGAAGTGCGATCTCGATGCGGCAGTCAGATGCATCGTCAGCTGCAAGTTTTAGTCCGTAGTATCTTGTATGTACTATTGTCACTGTCGAGGTCTGAGCATGTGAAGGACTGTCAATGCTTCATCATATAAATAAGTTGGTTGACCTCTCACAGTGGTTTAGGTCTCGAGCTAGAAGTCTAGTTCTGTGTGGCCTTGTGGAGAAGTTCACGGCAGTCAAAATCGAGGCCCTAGAGACGACACCCAGCAAAGTAGTTCTACCTTGCTACCTCATACATGTTGGTTATTGTACACTCATCCATCCACCGACACACCCACATGTGCCTCTCGTTTTGAGCCTGTTGAGGCGGATATTTGGATCCGGGCAGCAGCTCGACCGTTGAACCGATCCGCGACCCGTCCGCTTTCTGAACCACCTGGGAGCATCCTGGGAGAGCTGCCTGTGTGCAGTCGGAGACGTCGAGCAGTGCGATGTCGCCCGACGACACCGAGGACAATGGCATCGCGGGTAGGCGACCTCTTCTCTCTCCCAAGACCACCGCCATCATTTCTACACATCATCCTCCTTCCTGCACTATTCCGAGCAGCAGCAGCAGCAGCCTGGCTGAAACACGCGCACCTCAACAAACGCACCTGCTGACAAGTGCACGATGCTTGTAGTCAGCGCCAACAGCGATCAGCCCGCCATTGTCGAACAGCCGCCCGACACTCACAGACCCACCGCCCTGCACATTCCCAAGAATCGGGCTGCCGTCTCCAAGAGCAGCTCCACGGCGAGCCTGCAGATTGACAACTCAGAGGCCCTGAGGCGGTTGTCCATTGACGGCAGCATCGGCGACCCCTACGACACGAGGTGCGTCGAGATAGAGAGGGAGAGAGAGGGAGAAGAGGCGAAGCAGTCACCTTGGCAGCATGCGTCACAGCGAGAGTCGAAGAGGCTGGTCACTTATCCCAGAGTCTCGGCTGACATTGTGTCTCCCACAGGTCACCCATACTTGGTCCAGAGCGAGAGACTGGCTTGAGGAGAATCCGGCAGACCCCTTCAACCATTAGCAGGAATCCGTCGTCACCCAACTTGGCTCCACACTCGCCCATACCGTCGAGTCCTGTGGCTTCACGGAAATCGTCCTTTGCCGCCGACAGGCTCGCAGCTACCTCGCCAACGATACCTCTGGGCGAGGACCTCACCAGGTTCCCTTCAGAGTCCCTGCACTCGTTCTCTTTTGCTCACCAGAGCACGGAGTCATTGCACAACCGCCAAAATGTGCTGAAACGCAGCATTGATTTTATGCGCGAGAAGCTTGCCTGGGCTTCCACGTCACCGCGGATAGCCAGTGCGCAAGCCCGGCTGGCGGGAGACGAGGAGCTGCTAAGTATGATGGAGCTCCTGCAGAGAGCCAACGCCATCAGTCCCACGGCCCTCAATGGCACAGGTCTTGGACTCGACACGGGGCCGCTCACCGGGCCTGCACATCTGATCAACGAGAATGTGTTTGAGAAGAGCTTCTTCGCTCCCGAGCAAGAAACTGCAAGCCCCACGAGTATGACCAGTCCTGTGGCGGCCCGAGGAGCAACAGACTCCGCGCAGACACAGCACGACCCGACGTCCTCGGGGGCTGTGCACATTCCAGACACAGTAACGGAGAGCGAAGAAGGGTCGGAGCAGTTCAACTTGCTTCGCACTTCCACCGCAGACGACGACGATTTCTATCCCAGTCTTCCTACTCGGCGGCCGCATAAACCTACGCTCAAACGTACGTATACTGATACGGCGGGATACTCACTTCAACACAAGCTTAGCGAGGCAATGGCTCAACCGTATCGCGCTCCCAAAGCGGCAGCGCCATCGGTGCCACAAGCACCCTTGAGATCGAGCACAACTGTCACCGAGCGAGCGCCTCATGGTCACAGGAATGCTCAGGCGCAGGCAATCTTCACAACGGAGGCCAAGGCGCCATGGACGATAACTGCAGCCAATGACCTGGCCTGTCTAGTGTTTGGGGTTGGTCGCGCTGAGGTGAGGAAGCTGGGCATCATGGAGGTGATCAAAGAAGACCGTCGCGGGTGGTTGGAAGAGAAGTTGAGGAATCCAGATTCTGGAACAGCGCCGAAGCAGGTGAAGCTGCAGGTGCCCCCTCCTGGTAAGGCTCCTCCAAGTAATAGTCTTGCGGCAATGGGTAATGGCATTACAGCCAAACTTCTCTCCAAACCCTCTTCCAGGCAGCAGCCTCGAAGAGCGAAGACGTCCAACGGCACGTCGACTCCTCCTCCCAAAGACAACCACCATCCCGCCCATAAAAGCCGAGGCGTCTTACTCTGCGGCGACGTCGTTCCCATACAGAAAATGAATGGTTCCACTGGTAGTGCTTCGTTATGGGTCAAGGAAAAGGGCAGCAACCTGATTTGGGTGCTTGAGGAAATTGCCGAAGACGTAGCCATGCTCACCGTGGACGAGATTGGCCTCGTTCTTCGCGGCAGCGGTGACCTCGAAGCCATTTTCGGTCTGGATCGAGTCCGGAACGGCATGGACGTGACACGTTTGATTCCCGCGTGGCCCAAGGTTGCGGGCACGAACACTGGAGCAATCGACTACGACGCGATTGCCAGAATCCGACGGTTCACAGCGCGAACGAGCAATTCCATCAATATCCCGGTCACGATTGATCGACAGCCTAGCGAGAACGTCTTCCGAATATCTAGTTTTCCCCACATTGCCGGCATCATCGTGGTCAACCCACAGACCATGCGCGTGAGCAGTTCGAATAATGTCTTCTCTGCGGCGCTGTTCGGACACGCGAGCCCCAACGGACTGGCGGTTACCGAACTCATCCCCGGATTTGACAAGATCCTGCGAGTGATGACTGACGAAGACAAAATTGCACTGGTTGATGGGATTGTCATTCCCGAGCACAGTTTCAGGCGAGCGCGGGCGCTCCTCGCCCTGCGAGAGGGCTCTGCGGATGCGGCGGCAATCTTTCTCCGTCCGAGCGGACTGCCGGCGAGGCACAGAGACGGCGCGGAGATCATGATTGATGTGCAGATGCGAGTGGTCAAGTCCGACCGTGATCCCATCTACAACGAGACAGTCGTGGAAGACGATCATCTTCCCCAATTCCAAGGAAGTGAAGTGGTGTATGCTTTGTGGATAACCTACAGCCGCCAGCTTCACGCTGTTAACCATGGCACTGGCCCCGTTACGACGATCATGAGCCGGCCTGGAACTCCGCCGTCGCAGCCGACGCCAGGTCTTGGACTGATTGACGATGAGACTGCGCCTGCCCTTGCAAACGAAAGTGGAACGAAGTCGGCGACATCTTCTCCTGCCACCGACAAGCCGACGAGTGCACTCAATGGTGTCGATGCGTCGGAGCCGTTTGAACACCCTTCACCGGAGCTGATCGAGGCCGGGGTCAAGATCATCACCAAGAAGAAGATTGATGACTTTACAATACTCGAAGAGATGGGACAGGGAGCTTATGGACAAGTCAAGCTGGCTCGATATAAGAAGGCAGCGGCCAAGAAGATGGTCATCAAGTATGTCACGAAGAGGAGAATCCTGGTCGACACATGGCACCGCGATCGACGGCTGGGAACCGTGCCCTTGGAGATTCATGTGCTGGATTATCTTCGCCGCGGAGGCATGCAGCATCCCAACATTGTCGAGATGGCCGACTTTTTCGAGGACGACATCAACTACTACATTGAGATGGTGCCCCACGGGCTACCGGGCATGGACCTCTTCGACTACATTGAGCTGCGCGTCACAATGGAAGAGCGGGAATGCCGCAAGATTTTCAAGCAAGTCGCCGAAGCGCTGCAACACTTGCACATTAATGCCAAGGTGGTGCACCGCGATATCAAGGACGAGAATGTGATTCTGGACGGCGAAGGGAGTGTCAAGCTTGTCGATTTTGGCAGCGCGGCTTATATCAAGTCTGGGCCGTTTGATGTGTTTGTGGGCACGATTGGTATGTTGGATACACTTTTTGCCCATCAGGGCTGCCTTTTCTTTTTGCTAACTTATTTTCTGTCAGATTACGCAGCACCCGAAGTACTTCGCGGCTTGCCATACCGCGGCAAAGAGCAAGATGTGTGGGCACTCGGAATTCTGCTGTACACGATTGTGTACAAGGAGAATCCGTTTTATAGCATCGACGAGATCATGGACCACGACCTCCGGGTGCCGTATGTGATGAGCGAGGAGTGCATTGACCTGATTCGCAAGATGCTCGATCGGGACGTGGAACGGCGGATTGGCATTCAGGCTGTGCTGAGCCACCCGTGGTGTCTGGTGGTGGATGAGTCTGATGACGATGATGATGGGACGAGCTCACCGTCTGCTGCTGCTGCTGCTGCTGAAGTAGGCGGCGGATCAGTAGGGGTGGCGGCGGAATAGCGAACGGATGGCATTATGGTCATGTCATGTCAATGAAGAGAGGACTCTTTTTTTTCTTTCTGTTCAACAAGCATTGCGACGGTGCTCGGCAGTGTTTGCATTGGGAGGGAAGAGCAACAAACAACAATTGGGAAGGACGATAGATGAGGGATGTGGACAAAGTCTGGGAGTGAGGGAGTGATTGAGTGAGGGTAGGAACATCATGAGGACTGGAGCTGGACTGGATTTGAGTGCGATGGTTAGATACCCGCGTGGAATATGCATCGTGACGCACATAGATGAGAGAGAGGTTACGGTGGTGGAGGATGAGAGATGCAGTCGTTGGAGGGGTGGAAACGTGAAGATGAAGACGATGAATAGCAACGATGAATCGGCGGACAGACAGTCGTTATTTGGACTGAATTGATCATGAGAAGTTCACGGCTAATGGGAAACGTCCACTGCTGGTAGGAAAAAGTTGGTGGGGTATCATTTGCAATGTTCCGTCTCGAAGACAGGAAAGTCGATTCTTTTGATGGTGGGTGGGTGGGTTCAAAACTGCCAAAACTCCACGTTCACGCAGTTTTAATCTGTCCCCGTCCACATGCCAGCGCCATTCATTGCACACGGAGTCCATTGCCGTCTTTCTCAGAACTCAACCCCGCGCTCTTCATTCTTTCTGTCATCGCAGGCATCTAGTACTCAGCAGCAGCCTGGGGGAACTCAAAGTGGACACCCTTGCCAGTCAGACGCTTGTAGACTTCAGAGTAGGTGTCGAGACGGTAGTCGACACCGCCGCGCTCCTTTTCGTCGAGAATGACCTTGAGCACCTTGGCGCCGTCCTCCTTGGTGCGGAGACGCTTGCCGACAATCTCGACGGGGTAGACGAGGTCGGCGAGAATGGCGTCGTGCACGGCGGTGAGGGTGCGGGAGCGTGGGCGCTTCTGGGTCTGGCTGGTGCGGCTGCGGTTGCTGCGCTTGGGGCGTGGGAGGATGCGGCGCGAGGCGACGATCAGGACGTGGCGGTCGGAGAACTTCTTCTCGAGTTCGCGGGTGAGGCTGGGAAATGTATTAGGTCTTTGTTTTGTGCGTGCAAAGGGGAAAGAATGAGAGATTGGATAAAACTTACCGCTGCTGCGAGCGGTGCCAGCCCTGGAGGAGAGGGACCGGGACGAAGATGACAATAGCCTTGCGTCCGTGACCGACTTCAATCTGTAATAAGAATCCTGGTGTCAGCGAGAATGCTGCCCAGTGCCCACCGCCTCTTCGATTGTGTCCATGTCGTCGTTCTCTCCTTCTCTTTTAATGATATTCCGTCTTTTGAAGATTTTCCGTTCTTTTCTTTTTGCATTTCCCGAGCTCAGCTTACCTCGCGGGCAGAGACAAACTGCAGCGGGCGCAGAGCAGCCTTCATGTCGGGAATGTTGCTCTCGAGCTCGTAGAGAGCCGTGGCAATTTGCTGCTCGGTCTCATTGGGCTTTTGGCGCGAAGGGCTGTTGGGCGCGATCTGGAAGACTTGTTGTCAGTTATTCTCTCTTTTGCTGATCCGTGTCAGTCCGGCGGCCACTGCTCACCTTGTTCAATGCTTGGGCCGACATGATGGGCGGATGGAGTGTGCAGGTCGGTGGGCGATGTGACGGACAAGACAAGACAAGACAGGCAAATGGCCAAGTGCGATATCTCAAGGTCAAAATGTGCGGTGGACGGAGCGAGTTCCGCCTTGGCGACCTCCTCGCTTAAAACTAAGCTACTGTAAGTTAGTTCTGCTGCTCTGTTGACCACCACGTCATCCCTGTTGTTTTCGTCGTCGGTCAAGTTGGTTGTTCATCGTCCGTCTGCTGATCGTGGAGACGAGTTTGACAGCTCTTCAATTCCCATCAGATATCATGTCGTGACGCAGTCGTCCTTTCCCTTTTCCGTTCCGCACCTCCTCCACCTCCACCATGTCGACCGCACCGCCGCTGCTCCATCCGCGAGCGCGCAAGACCCTGCACAATCAGACTCATCACGCCGCGCATCTGCACGACGACGGGACTCGCACGCCCTCCGACATCAGCGAGAGCGGGCCAGGTACGCCAGCGCCGCCAGAAGATGCGCCGCTGTCCGTCAAAGCCACCTCTGCGGCCCGCCAGCATGTGCGCCGCAAGACGAAGCAGCAGCGTCTCTTCCCGTCCATCGACTACGAGCAGCGCGTTTCCTACTTCGATCCCAACTCCAGCTACAGCAACTTCCGCGGCTTCTTCGTGCTCTTCTGGATCGGCTTGGCCATCATGATCTTGACCACCATGCTGAGGAATCTCAAGGAGACCGGAAAGGTGCTCAACTTCAAGCAGTGGCCGCTATTCACCAAGGACATTGTCGAGCTCGGCCTGAGCGACGGCCTGATGGCTGCAAGCACCGCCCTCGCCCTGCCGCTGAATCTGCTCTTCATGAAAAGCTCGGGTCTCTTGAGATGGAGTCGCGGGGGCATCGTGATACAGAGCGTGTTTCAAGTCGTGTGGCTGTGGTTCTGGATCGGCTGGCCATTTCTTCGCTCGTGGTCATGGACCGCCCAAGTAGGTGCCCGCGCATCAGCTACATCAAAAGACACTCGCTGACGTGTCTGACTCGATGTACAGGTCTTCTTCACGCTGCACACGCTGGCGCTGTTCATGAAACTCCACTCCTACGCCTTCTACAACGGTCACCTGGCCACCACGCTGCAGCGCTTGAAAGAGCTAGACCAGCCCTTGAGCCCACAGACCCGGACTGTTGCTGCCGTGCGATATCCGCCGTCCCATTCGCGTTCCCCAAGCGGCAACCAAGATGGCGAAGACAGTGAAGCGGCCGACGCGGACCACGACAACGCCTCCCCGATCATGCAACTGCGAGAAGATCTGGCCACCGAGCTCACTTCGCCCCTCGGCAGTGTATCGTACCCACAGACCCTCACTCTGTCCAACTTTGCCTTCTACCTGCTATGCCCCACGCTCTGCTATGAGCTGGAGTATCCGCGCACACCATCAAGATCATATACCGAGTTGTTCTACAAGACCCTCGCAGTCTTTGGATGCATCTTCCTGATCACCGTGACGACCGAAGAATTCATCTTGCCCGTTCTCGACGACTCGGCTTTACGTCTACAGCTGACCCAGAACTGGATAGATAGCTCGCTGATCTTCGCCGAGACCGTTTCGAGCCTTCTGTTCCCATTTATGATCATATTCCTGCTCGTATTTCTGGTCATCTTTGAGTATGTGCTGGGAGCTTTTGCCGAGATTACACGATTTGGGGACCGACAATTCTACTCGGACTGGTGGGTCTTCTCTTCTTGTCCTCACATACTTCAAGGATCGCACGCTGACGACTTGCCCTCTAGGTGGAATTCGGTCAGTTGGCTGGAGTTTTCTCGCGAATGGAACAAGCCTGTCCATCACTTTTTCCATCGACACGTTTATCTCGCCAGCCGGGGCATCCACTTGTCGAGGCCGGTAGCCACTGGCATCACATTCTTGATAAGTGCCCTCGCGCACGAGTTGAGTGAGTATTGCTATTCCAGCCGTTCAACCAAGAGGCTGGCACTGACATCCACTCTCCAGTCATGGGTTGCATTACGAGAAAGTTTCGCGGCTACGGCTTTGTTCTGATGATGATGCAAATGCCACTAGTCATGATTCAGCAGCACCCCTGGGTGAAGAGGCGAGTCCTGCTGAACAACGTCATGTTCTGGATCAGCATGATTCTGGGTCTCAGCTTGGTGAGTCGGTTGATGGACATGGAAGCTCGCGAACGTTTGCTGACTTTTCGCAGCTTTGCGCTCTTTACGTACTGGTGTAGACAGCAACGCAATCGCAAGCACTCCAGAACAAAACATCCCATCTCTTTGTTTTGAACGCGAGCACATCTCCTCGCCTAATTGGAATGAAGATGACTGACGAGATGCAGTGGATCAAACACCGCCCACGTGATCCACTTCGGCGTACTTGCCCGTCGTGGCAAACTTCTTCTTTTCGGTAACAAAACGCAGCATACTTCTACACCTCAAAATCCCCTCCAGCACTCTCCAAGACCACGTACATCATGGCCGCAGATTCTATCCCTGGACCGATGCCACTCTGGCTCGACTGCGACACAGGCCACGACGACGCGCTGGCGATCCTCCTCTCCGCACAACACCCATCCATCCACCTCCTCGGCATATCTACAGTCTACGGCAACGCCTCTCTCGCCAATACGACCTACAACACCCGCGCCATCCTCCAAGCCATCAACCGTCCAGACGTCCCCGTCTACGCCGGCGCCTCGAAACCCTTTTGCCGCGCCACCGTCGCAGCACCTGATATCCATGGCTCTTCTGGCCTCGATGGAACAACGTGCTTGCCCACGCCGACTGTACCCGCGCGCACCGATGTCACGGCCGTGGAAGCCATGTATCGCGCTCTGATTGCCCAGCCGCCGCAGACTGCATATCTCGTTGCTACGGGCGCGTGCACGAATATCGCGTTGTTGTTTGCTCTCCACCCGGACTTGGCAGAGCATCTGGCCGGCTTGTCGATTATGGGCGGGGCTATCGGAGGCGGTTTCAGTGATGCGCCAATGGGTGTCGTGCATGGTACGGGCGAGAGATTTGGGAATTGGACGCCTTTTGCAGAGGTATGTATGTATGCTTGATTGATTGATCAAGGTGTCCTGATATAAGATGATGATGATGATGATGATAGAGATGATCGCGTGCTAAAACTGATTAGTTTAACATTTACATTGATCCGGTATGTGTTTTTTTTTGCAATCCCGACTTTTCTCCCTTTTCCAGAAAGAATACAGAATAAAGAAAAAAAGGGATCACACTCACTGACTGACCCAGGAATCCGCCAGCTCCATCTTCTCCAACCCAATTCTCGCCCCCAAAACAACCCTCGTCCCTCTCGACCTAACCCACCAATTCCTCGCCACAAAATCCGTGCAGCAAAATCTCTTATACGGTTCCAACAAGTCCTCATCCAACAATGAAGAATTCAACACTCCTCCTCCTCTTCCGTCATCAGTCCCGACAGTTCGCACTCTCTTCCACGAAATCCTCACCTTCTTCGCACAAACCTACGCCGACGTCTTTGGATTAGTTGCCGGTCCGCCGACGCACGATCCCTTGGCAGTGGCGGCCGTGCTGGTTCCTGATGCTTTTCACGACAACGCAGGCGAAAGGTATGCAGTTGCAGTGATTACGGACGGAGAACACGGATCTGAGGACCACGTGCGCGGTGGCGAGTCGCAGTGTGGGCGGACGGTGGCAAAGTTGCTGCAGCAGGGGAGTGATGAGAAGAAAGAGGGAGTCAGGATTCCGAGGTCGTTGGACCAGGGGCGTTTGTGGCGGATGATAGACGAGTGTCTGGAGCGTGCGACGTGAATAACGTGAACAAAGTCTTGGTTGACATGGTCAATTGTTATCAGCCTAGACGCAATCGACATGTATGCACCACTGCCAAACTTTCTACACGTCTGGCGCGTGACAACAAATCGTCTCCGCTGAACCTAGCGGCATCACCGGATCGTGAAGCGGACCTGGCCTCGAGTTCTGCCTCGGAGAAGAAGCGCTGTGAGCTATTCATGTTCCCATTCATTAGACTTAACTCTATCGTGATGTGCACTCCCCCTGCTTGGGCACCTCAGGTCTCCATGGCATTCTCCGTATCCGTCCAGCCTTTGCTCGCAGTCGTGGCAAAGTATCGAACATCCACATCGTCGTCCTGCATGAGCTTCTGCAGCGGAGGCATAACCTCGTCTCGGATGAGCTGTTGGCCTCGTTGAGATCCGGGGAAATTCGTCTCGCCTTGCTTCTCCAGCTCCACAATGGTAGCCGTGGGGCTGTCAGGCAAGCGTTTGAGCACATCGATGAGAACGGCATATGACTTGGCCACGTTGAATCTGATGTTTGGAATCGGGTCGCTGACCAGGGCCTGCAGGATGGGCAGCACAGACTCAGCCACGACAGGGAGAGACAGTGCGGGAGTGAGGATCTGAATGAAGGTGTTAGCGTGTGAGCTGGTGTGGAGGCAGCGCGACACATACAGATACTGCAAAGCAGGTCGTCATGCGGTAAAGGTAGTTGGGGTGCTCGGCCATTGCAGCAACTTTGGGGACGATTGCTTCGCTTGCCCACTCCACCCCGAAAACTTCTGTGAGCTTCTTGAGATTTTGCGTGCTGGCCTCCCGAATACTGAAGACCGTGTCGCCCAGCCACGACATGCACAATTGGCTGAGCTTCTCGTCGAAGAACTTGACGCCAAGCTGCGAGGCCAAAAGAGGGACATATTGGATGATGGCCAGCCTGACTCGCCACTGCTTGTCCTCGGCCAGCTGCACTATAGCAGGCAGGAGGGACTGCGACAGGAGCTCAATGCCAATAACATTGTTGACCTGCTCGAGCTTCGAAATGATGTTGAGTCGCACGTCTGGAAAGTCATCCTTGAGCATCTGAAGCAGCATCGGCAGAAGATGTTCGGTGGTTTCTTGCTTGCCCAAGATTGGCGCCAAACCGCTAATCTGGTTGCCAAACGCGGCGCGAACGTGTTGTGAAGAGTCGGAGACCAGATCCTCAATGGCTGGCATGATGTCGGTCAGAAGAGCCTGGCGATCGACGAGTTGGCAGAAACCTGCGCCGGAGGTGTCAGTACAAAAAATCATCCAACCACAACAGCCACACGCACCTGGAATTTGTCCTGCAATTGCACTCCTGACCTCAGCTTCGTTGTCCTTGAGGAGCTTCACGAATGCTGGGACGAGGTCTCGCGCAATGACTTCGTCATCCACGGCCTTTGCAACCTTTTCGAAACGATCGGCAACCATGTACCGCACTCTCCAGCTCTTGTCCTCGAACAGGCTCCGCAGTGCTGTGAGCAAGACCCCATGGCTACTCTGCTGCTCCTTGGGCACTGCTTCTGCAATGGCAATAAGCACGTCCACTGTGAGCAGGCGGACACTGTCCTGATCGTCTCCGGCCAAATGTTGGAATAGGGGGATCATGTCCTCGATGACGACCGCCGCCGGCATGCTCTTCACGAATTTAGCAAGGTTGTTAGCTGCTTGCCTTCGCACCATTGGTGTGTCATCGTGTACAAGCTGGGAGAACTGCGAGCGCAGGCCCTCTTGTGACTGCGGCGTGGCGTGCTGGTATGGTGTGTTGTAGAGACCCGTGGCGGAGATCTTCGAAGTGAACCAGTCGGCTTTGGAGAGGCGGATGGTCAGAGGGATAAAGTATTGCTCCACCTGCTGTTGCGACAATTGATCGCAGATTTTGTTGAGCGACTCCACAGCCTGTTACCCGTTGATCAGCTTGAGCCATTGCACCCTCTTCGCGTCCTCCTTACTTTGTCCCGGACGAGCGGTTCCTCTATGGTTGCCAGGTTCTCGAGCGGCGAGAGGAGCACGTGCCCGTACTCTGGGCCTCCCACGTACTCGACAAAGTTTCCCAGCTCATCGCCGAGCGCGGTGAGCACTTCGTCTTCGTCTTCCACGGACTCTGCGCGAGTGTCAGCTCCCGCGCGGTTGCGTCTTCGTCCCCGCCCGTCTTTCTCATGGATATCATACCGTCCAAGAATGGGATCAGCTCGTCCCTGGTGCGCTCGGGTCCCAACGCCAGCGCAATGGTCGATAGGCGGCGGATGGCGTTCAATCGCAACAAGACATCGTCGTGCTGTTCACAGTGTCAACGGGTGTCGTGGTCGAGCTCGCGGCCTCTGCTCTTTCCGGCGTACCTTGAGCTCGTCGATGAGCACGGCGATAGGGTACAGCTCGTCCTGCGCGCCCTGCTCGTCCATGATCGCGGTGAGTGCTGGGTCGGAGTGGAAGGTAAGGAACGGATGGCCGGAACGGTGGCCGTCGTCACATGCAGGTGGGCAAAGGCTTCTCGAGACAGTCGCGCAAGGCCGGTCGGTCGAATCGATGGTATCAAAAGTGTGGGGTGGGCAAATGAGGCAGTCTTCCCGCCAGAAATCGCGCTGTCAGTTCAGTGAGCTCGAGGCAGGCGCCAATGTCGCGTCAGAGGAAGGTGCGGTGTGCAGTGGAAGGAGCGAGATGCAGGACAATGGCGCCGTGGACGGACGTGTGAAGTGTGCGGTCGAGGGGTGCCCGGAGCGAGAGCAGCAGGTCAGAGACAGACAAGGTTTGGCCGCCAGCTTCCATGCGAGACGCAGGAACAATCGCACCTTCCTGCGCGAAGTCGGAATCAGACGTACCGGATGGATGGACACACAGAATGGACGCTTCCGTGTGCGTGGTGGTGTGCAATATAATCTGCGGCGGCGCGATGCTGGTGGAATGTCTGTGTGTTGTTGCTGCGAATGACGGTGTTTGGCAAGAGCGAGCGAACCCAGCTGTGGCTGAATCAAATTGTGGCGGCAAAAGAGTCACGGCTGCAAAACAATAATCATCCACCACTTTCTTCCACCTGCTGCCCACCACAATCTGGCTAAGCACCGCCCTCCCGCATCATGCCTACCATTGGAGTCGACAAGGAGGAGTTCTACAAGGCCATTGGCAAGGACCCAAACACGTACACCAAGGATGAATTTGACCAGCTGTGCTTCGACTTCGGCATTGAGCTCGACGAGGACACCTCAGAAAGCAAACGGCCCATTGTCGATGGCGTCGAGGAGAGACCGCAGCTGAAGATTGAGATCCCCGCGAACCGCTATGACATGCTCTGCTTCGAGGGCATCGCCCTGGCGCTGAACGTTTTCTTGGGCCGCCAGCCAATGCCAAAGTTCACTCTGGCACCGCCCAAGGATGGCAAGCTACTCACGGTGAACGTCGCCAAGGAGACGGAGCAGATCCGTCCGTACTTTTCATGTGCTATCCTGCGCGGCATCAAGTTCGACAAGGCGCGCTACGAGTCCTTCATTGCTCTGCAGGACAAGTTGCACCAAAACCTGGCTCGACAACGGACACTCGTCTCGATTGGCACCCACGATCTCGACACGATTGAGGGCCCCTTTTCATACGAGGCACTCCCTCCTGATGAGATCAAATTTGCACCGCTCAACCAGACCAAGGAGATGACAGGCCGGGAACAGATGGAGTTCTACGAAAAAGACAAGCATCTTTCCCGCTACCTGCACATCATTCGCGATTCTCCAGTGTATCCCATCATCTACGACAAGAACCGAAAAGTCCTCTCAATGCCGCCCATCATCAACAGCAACCACTCCAAGATTACGCTCGACACGAAGAATGTCTTCATCGACATCACGGCACTAGACGAGACCAAGCTGGAGCTTGTTAACCACGTCCTGTGCGCCATGTTCTCCCAGTACTGCACAGAACCTTTCACAATCGAGCCGGTCCAGATTGTCTCGGAACACAACGGCCGGACAAGACAGACGCCCAGCCTACAGCCCCGCAAGACCCAAGCATCCGCCTCCTTCATCAACTCCGTCTGCGGGCTCCAAGAATCGCGCGAGTCTTTGAGCGACCTGCTTAAGAAAATGGGGCACGAGGCGCGACCTTCCAGCGAGGACGAGGACAAACTCGACGTCGATATCCCCATTACACGCGCCGATGTGCTTCACCAGGCAGATATCATGGAGGACGCCGCTATTGCATACGGCTTCAACAACCTGCCAAAGTCTTTCCCGGCTTCTTCATCCTCTGTAGCAGCAGCCCTGCCGGTCAACAAGCTCGCAGACATTGTCCGATTAGAGTCTGCCATGGCCGGCTGGAGCGAAGTCATGCCTCTCATTCTCTGCAGTCACGACGAGAACTATGCGTGGCTGAACCAAAAGGATGACGGACGAGCTGTGAGGCTGGCAAATCCCAAGACCGCAGAGTACCAAATCGTACGCACATCGCTGGTACCAGGTCTACTGAAGACGATCAGAGAGAACAGGCGCCACGCGGTGCCAATGAAGATCTTCGAAGTTGCGGATGTCTGCTTCCAAGATGCAAGCCTGGAGCGACGGAGTCGGAATGAACGCCACTTCGCAGCCGCGTGGTATGGCAAGACCAGTGGTTTCGAGCAAGTACACGGTCTACTCGACCGCATCATGCTCATGTTGAGGTCCGCCTTCATCACACGCGAAGATGGACTGAAGAACGAATCGCTGCAGGGCTACTGGATCGAGGAAGTTGATGGTGCGTATCTTGCTCACATTCCCCGATGGTCACTCACTAACGCTCGCTCTAGATCCAACGTATCTCGCCGGTCACTCGGCAGCAGTCTACTTGCAACTAGCGGGCACGAAGGCGCAACGCATCGGCACCTTTGGTATTCTGCATCCCGCAGTACTGAAGAACTTTGAGCTGCCATTCCCAACATCTGCGCTGGAACTCAATCTCGAGGTGTTCCTATAGATACACAATCACTGCGTGTAGCCAAGCTTGCGAGAAACATGCACGGATTGTCTTGCCAGCGCCAGCTTAGACGAATTTACAGCCACGTTCCCAAATTGACGTGGATGGCTTTCTTGTTGGTGTAAGCGTCCAAGCCAGCCTCTCCAAGCTCTCTCCCAATGCCACTTTGCTTTACTCCGCCGAACGGAATGCGAATGTCGCTGTCCTGCGAGCTGTTGATCCACACCATGCCCGCTTCGATCTTCCTCGCAATGCGATGCGCCTTGACAATGTCCTTGGTGAACACTGCGCTTCCCAGACCATATGTAGAGTCGTTGGCCAGGGCCAAGGCTTCGGCTTCATCCTTGAACTTGACCACAACCACAAACGGTCCGAAGACTAGACAACATTAGCCCGAATCTCGGCCTCTTCTTGCACATGTTTCGACACATGATATAGGTCAGCACTCACCTTCCTCTTTGAAAATTCTCATGTCCTTGGTAACCGAAGTGAAGACCGTCGGCTCTACAAAGAAACCCTTCCCTTCTCCGACCTTCTTATACGCCTGGCCGCCCAACGCCAGCGTAGCGCCTTCCGACGTGCCTGCTTCAACGTAGCCGAGAATTCGATCGTACTGCGCCTTGGTGACCTGAGGACCTTGGAACGTTTCTTCCGAAAAGGGATCGCCTACGACAGACGTGGCAGTTACTTGCTTCTTGAACGCTTCCACAAATTCGTCGTAGATGGTTTCTTGGACCAGTAGTCGCGAAGTGGCAGTGCAGATCTGGCCGCTGTTGGACATGATTCCTATCACATGTTCAGCGCGTGTTGTTTGCTCGAGCTAAAAGATGGAGACAGCCTACCAATATGGGCCCATTTCACGGCCTGATCAAGATCCGCATCATCGAGAATGATCAAAGGAGACTTTCCGCCCGTCTCTAAGGTGATGTTCTTCAAGTTGATCGCTGCGCTCTTCATAATCTCGCGTCCGGTCTGAGTACTACCAGTAAAGGCAATTTTGTCAATGCCAGGATGCTCTGCGATGGCTTTGCCTGCTATACGACCATGTCCGTTGAGAATGTTCACAACGCCGGGCGGGAAACCAGCCTCTTTGATTAGATTGGCAAACACCAAGATCGAAAGTGGCGTCTGTTCCGCCGCCTTGAGAACCACTGTGTTGCCGCAAGCAAGCGCAGGGCCAAGCTTCCAGCTCGCCATCGCAAGAGGATAGTTCCACGGGACTGATAGGTGTCGTCAGCAAACAAGACTAGACAGCATAGAGAGACATGCGCTTGAACATACTGATCTGTCCGCAAACACCTAGTGGCTCTCGAATCGTGTAGGCCAGCTTCGCGGGAGTCGTGTCAATGACCTGGCCGTGAATCTTGTCACACCATCCGGCGTAGTACTTGAGCGCGCCAGCAACTTCTGCCAGGTCCTCGTCGCGCGAGACAGTATACGGTTTTCCGTTGTCCCACGTCTCAACGGTAGCGAGAAGTTCCTTGTTCTGCTCCACCAGCTGGCTGAGCTTGTACATGAGATCGCCTCGTTCCGAACTGCCCAAGTCTCTCCATGACGGGTCATTGAACGCAGCACGGGCAGCAGAGACAGCTTTGTCAACATCCTCTGGCTCTGCGGCGTGGACTGAAGTGATCTCGGACTCATCTGTGGGATTGATACTGGTGATCATATCTCCCTTGCTAGAGGGAACCCACTCGTTGTTGATAAAGAGCCCGATGGGCTGCGTGTACTTCTTGCCATTTGGAGCAGTGAGCTCGACGGTGAGGTTCGACATGCTGCGGAGGGCTCTCTGGTTGAACGCTTGTATTGGAGACACTCGGACAGAGTTCAGCACGAGTGCTCGACAATAATAAGCAAACATGGAGGCTACCAGGTACAGGCGGTACGCGTGAGAGCTCACCTACTCAGCTTAGCTATCGTTAGCTACCTTGCCGTCGTATCATCGTATCGTTGTACTGATCTTGCCCGCCCCACTCTGCAGACGAGGAGTTATCTCAGAACTCAGACCTGCCAATGCCCGGATATGGACTAGGTTGAGACTTCAAAGGGTCTGAGGCCATGAGTCAACAGAGCGCTAGCAATAAATCCTGTCCTCTTGGCGACACGCTCGTGTGTAGTAAGCTGCCATGGTGATTTTGTCTTCCTTCGGCCATGTTCTCGTACCATGTCGTAACTGCACCTCGAACTACTCTCGATGGTGTGGCAATCAATGACAATGTACTCATCGCCGGTCTTGAGATGCCGCCAGGCAGACCCTCGAGCGCGGAAACGTGCAACTTGATGATTCTGGCTTTCGATGAGACGGACTCCTCACACCAGTCAGTACTTACGCGACAGATCTAAGAAGCAATGAGCGGAGATCCTTCCATCACCAGTCGGGCGACTGCTTGGCGTCCTATAATGTGCGGCATAGACCACCTCACAGTATGCCACATAACGGACGCAGAGGACTTTGGCCCCTGGTTCTGAATTCCAGAATGCCACTTGTGGTCGAGAACAGCAAAAATGCTTTCGCAAGCTAGGCACGTTGCGCTGCAGGAATTGGTCGAACGTGTTACAAGTACTTGGTCCGACCCGCGCAGTCTTGACCCGTTCGCCTGCTACCAAATTCTTTGGTTGTATGTTCAAAGAAGAAGTCTGAAGCCTCCGACCACTGTTCTCCTCAGCCAAGATGATGAGAGACATCGGCCCTCTCCAAGGACCAGCTTCTCATCGAAGTCGTCAGTGCTGCTCTCAACCCTTTGGACTACAAGCCTCCGGAAAGCGGCTCGATCGGCCGCCTCATGAGCAGCAGTCCAGCAACTCCCGGCATAGATTTCTGCGGCAGGGTTGCTGCCAAGCATCCTTCGAATGACGACTGGAAAGAAGGGCAATTGGTGTTTGGTGGTCTATCGGGAGTCTCTGAGCTTGGCACGCTGGGCCATTTCACTGTGGTTAAGACTTCTGAATGTGCCGCTCTGCCCATTGGCGCGAACCCCGATCATGCCGCTGCTGTGGGCACAGCTGCTACGACGGCTCACCAGTCTCTGCTCCCTGCGGTCTTGAAACCAAGGTGGAAGATTCTCATCAACGGCGGGAGTGGAGTTGGGACTTGGGCAATTCAGTTCGCCAAAGCCGTGGGAACTGAGGTCGATGCAACCTGTTCGACGTCAAATGTCGAGCTGTGTCGGCAGCTTGGGGCCAGCGAGATTCTCGACTACAAGAAAGTAGACGTCGTCTCACCGGTGAAGGACATGGGCGAGGCGTTTGATCTCGTCATTGATGACATTGGGTCGAAGGAGCTATGCAACAGCAGCAACACCTACTTGAAGCCTGGCGGGATGTTCGTGCTCGTCGGCATGACCATGTCAGTGCGGGGCTTGGGTCAATCATGAAAAGGCAGGTGCTGCCGTCCTTTGTTAGTGGGGAAAGAAAGTTCCACTTTGTCACGATGCAGAATAAGACTGAGCACTTCACTTAAATTGGCAAGGTGGTTGGTGGACGGCCAAGCTCGAGCTGTTATTGACACGACGTTCGAATGGGAAGACGTCCCTGCTGCGATTGTCGTTCATGTTGGTAGGAAGTGAGGGCATCTAGATGTGGACCTTGGTGCATCTTCCTTTTCGACCCTCGTTGCTGGATACCACCGCATCCAGCCGCACTTCCCAGTTCAGATTCTGTTTGCACCATATCTGCGATGATGGAAGCAGTGGCAGCCTTGGCAGATGCACCCCCTGGTGTTCTATGTCCTGGAACTCATCCTCCTTGTCCGCCTCCCTTGAGACCGTTGCCCCCTTCTATGCGAAGGACAAGCTCGCTCCGAATGCGAGGTGCCTGGTCTGTGGAAAGCCGATGCTCTACCATTGGGACCCAAGTGAGATCCATCACTGATGCCCTGGCCTGACTCTTTCTGGGACGCCATCCCATTCCACCGGTCTCGATGTTCGGACATGACCACCGTGCACGCAGCAGCACGCTATGTGGTCCCACTTGTAGGCATCAAAGCGGTAGAGATTCAATTGAAAAGCGAACCAATTGTGTATCTCGTTCCCGTGAAGCCATTCGACGTTGGCTTCCCTAACGACTTCATGAACCGACTTCTCCAGGCACGCTCGCCGCTCGCATCTATTCCGCCGAAGATGCTGCTCGAATCCTCGACGTTCTCGTCAGTCATGGCCACTCTGAGGTTGACAGTTCCCGACAATACGGCAATGACACTACCGAGGAGATTCTCGCTGCAGCAGATTGGCAGAAGCGTGGCCTGACAATGGAGACAAAGCCCTGGCCCAACGTCGGCATGCCTACAGCCGTTCCTTTGCTCAGCTACAGCCACACTCCAGATCACGTTCGGTGAGGCCTCATGGACAGTCTGGAGGCTCTCAAGGCGGACAGGATCGACACGTTTTATCTCCACGGATCCGATCGGGAGCATCCAGACGAGGACTCTCTACGTGAAAACAACAAACTTTATCACGAAGGTCGCTTCACGCGCTCCAAGCCGCCATTGTTTGCCGTCATGTCTTTGACGAATGCCACGCTCGGCCGATTCTTGTGGTGTGATCATTTCCAAGTGGTTGCATAGCAGGTGAAGTGATGGTAGCCGAACAGTCTCGGGGAGGCAGAGCAAGGAGGTGGCCATTATTGATCGTTCGCGCCTAGCACAATCGACAGTCATTCCATCATACAAGCTTGCTTATACGCAGCAGGATGAGATGGCCGAAGAGATCATTATTGTTGAAGACGCGTCCGGCTACGGCCCGTCGCCAAGAAGCGCTCGGGAATCACCGAGGTTCAGATCCTAGACTAACTTAGTGGTTCGACATCCTGGCAATCGTAGCAGCGATAGCGTGCACAACGTCAGGCAGAGATCATGGCCTCTTCAGTCTCGATATATGCACCTTTGCCAGCGGCCTGCATTCGAGTGCTCCACCTCAAGCCAGCGGAACAGCTAGATTCGCCGCTGAAAGGTGAGCTGGTCACCGTATCGGCGACTCGAGATTCTGCGCCAGAGTACGATGCTCTCTCCTATGCATGGGAAGGTGCGTTCAGCGACGAGCCTCTGCCACCTGGTGAGATGGAGCTCGCAGGAAGAAAGATCGAAATCGCGGGCAACCTCGTCTACGCACTTCGTCGGTTGCGCCGCAATGTTGAGAACAGAAATTTGTGGATAGACGCAATATGCATCGACCAGGACAACAATGCAGAGAAGTCCGTGCAAGTCCAGAACATGAGCACTGTCTACAGCAAGGCAAGACAAGTCGTTTCTTGGATGGGAGAGGACTCCACGGCCCTTGACGGCGAGGTCGTGTTTCATTGCATGAAGCAGTCTATGCGCGGCACACCACTGGCGCCCGACAGTAAAGAAGCTCTTGCAGCAAGCCAAGCAGCAAAGAAATTCTGGACCAGAAGGTACTTTTCCCGGAGGTGGATCATCCAGGAGTATACGCTTGCACAGTCTTTGCAGATCGTGTGCGGTCCGCACTCTGTGGTCTGGAATACAAACTGTGACTTTCGCACGTGGGTCCGCGAACTATCCACAGCCTGTGACACAGGGCGAGAGCACGTACTCGATCCGAAACACCTGGACAGCAAATACTGGCGGCATCCTGATTCCTCAAGTCTGGATAATGTGCTGATTGCTTATCATGGATTAGGGTGTTTGGATGAGCGTGACAAGATCTATGCATTGCTGTCACTCTTCGATCACCAGTATAAAGTGCAGGTGGACTACACTCTGCCGTGGCCCCAGGTCTATCATAAATTCATGCAGACTGTCATACAGGACATCAGCCCTGCATTCGGCTTCTTGTCGAAAAACTTCGGTGTCATATATCGTCTGCTCTGCGTGGCGGCGAGCCAAGCAGCTTCAGACTTTCAAGACTTCATGGCATCGGGGTCACCTTCATGGGTTCCTAACTGGCTAGACTCTATAGACGCCCACGACGCCGAGGGCCTCGACATCTATTACAGCCCCGGGATCTTCTTGGAATACTACGCAGGACTCCACGGCGAAGGTGATGAGCAGTATCTTCTGCTGCACCTGGAAGAGTACGAACCTGTGTCTGGCGTTCTGAGCCCTGGCACAAACATCCAGCCGATCTACTGCCCACAATACCAACCGCAGGCTGGTGACTGCGTCGTTGGGCCAAGATCGGCAAACCTACGCAACATTCACAGAGAGTATATTCTTGCTGTCGGAGGGTGTCTATTGCTTCGACCAATCCCTCCGTTGATGGACAAGCACCGCCTAGTTGGCCGTTGCTCCTTGATGACAACGCCAGGTCTCTTTCGTTCACAGCGAAGAGCACTCCACATCATGTGAGAGCGCCGCTGTGGTTCAGTGCAGGCAAAGGAGCCACATTCAGCGTTGCAACGATGGAGTAAGATCCGCTGCACCACCAGTGGTCACATACCATGTCTCCTTCACTGATTTCTACCCTCCAGGCATCCCATGAATGATACAGAGTCGCAGGCTTAGTCTTCATTGCCGATCTTGTGGAAGCTGACAGCCCAAGGCAGATGTTACCCCTGTTGGTGTCGAGATCCCACACTCGCTGGTGGCGATCATATTGGACCTGACGCCGCGATACTCAAACAAGCCCATTGTACCCGCAGGAATGTAGAAAACGCCTTCGGATGTTTGAAAGACTGTCCATGTTGTTAGTCACATGTAGATAGTAAGATTCTGGGCGGCGCACAGTGCTCGTCATCGACAATTTCGACTCCGCATGCAAGCGCGGCAGACGCGCAGATTGCTGGGCTAGTTGCAAAAGTTCATGTTTGCTGCTGTGGTTTGCTGGGCTGCAGTTTGTTGGGAGGGAACTATGATTGCGAGGGAGATAGTACTCCTCGTCCGTTGAAGCAAGCACCATCAACATAGAACATGTAGCTAATACAGAGTGGGCAAGGCGTAGTCTCCTCAGACTGCTTCCCAGTTAGTTCTATCAACCATTCCCGAACCTACGCGAGATGATATTAAGATGTTGAGCTCTTAAGATTTGGCTATGGATCTTGGTGGGCCTCGTACAAAATCTATCAAAGCGCCATCGTCCCCTGGAAGCCTCGTGATCTTTAAGGATGTCGAGATCTCATAAGGTACACGATCGTTTTTCCTGCAGCAGTCTTACAGAAATTCCGAAGTGTGCATTCGAGAGAACGTACTCTCTTTGCGAATTCTGCTCACATAACCTTCTAATCCCAAGTAAGAAGAGACATGCTAAACTTGGCTAGTTTGATCAGATCAATAGCTAGATAGTGAATTTCAATGGCTGGGTGTCGTTTCGGAGAAACCACGAATATGCCGATTATCAGTAGTAACTGACCAGCGTTTCAACGGTGAGGGGCATCGTATCAAGGACCCGAGACAGTTGTGCGGGCGCTGCTCGATGAAAGAGCTGAGAAATATGGTGAAGTGATGGGAGACAGCCTTAGTCATCATTGCTCGTTGACACTGCCAACGCAATAGTGAAAAGGATCTCGCCTCTCACAGACTCACACACAGCATGGCCGACGACATCGAAGACCCGCACGGCTATCTCACACAACTGCTGAACCGGACACTCCACGTCCACACGTCCGACGGCCGCATGTTTGTCGGCCAGATGAAGTGCACCGACAACCAACGCAACCTCATTCTCGCCATGACGCACGAGTATCGCCAGCCGTCGCAGCAGGACCTCCAACGAGCGGCGACACTACAGGGCCAGGAGGACAGCGGCGGGAAGATCACGCTGGATCTAAAGAAGCGATTCGTTGGTCTGGTTGTCGTGCCGGGGCAGTACATTACCAAGATTGAGCTCGAGTCGTATGGGTGAACCAGCCTACAAGGCATCTATGTTGTCTTCTTCGGGACATGGACGGATCCCAAGCTGCAAGGACGTTTGGATGCAGATTGCCGTGTGGTGGCACAAGTGCAAAGACAACCGAGGACTATGGTCTCGACACTTTCTCTGTGAATGATGTTCACAGACAGCATGCAGCCATACCGAATATAGGATACGTGACGGAGCAATATGGATACGATCATTACCTCGCATTTCAAGGACTGTATCTACAGCTACCCTTCAACTACCAAAGCACCATCTGGCGCTCAGGACTAGACCCAACAGGTACTCCAAGGCCTAGACTCACTCGACAGTTGACAAAGGAGAACTTGCTCAAGCCTTCTTCATCTGCTGCGTCACGCCACTCCTATCCTCCAGCCCGTACGCAAGCGCCGCAACGCCGAGCAGCACCAAACCGATATTGCCGTACACACCTAGTCCCGCCCATCAGCACTCTCCGCGAGAAGAGACTCCCCCGAAAAGTCACAACTCACCAATATCCATCGCGATCGTATGGTGCGATTCCAACTTCCAGTGCGACCACGCCCCAATCCCCGTGGCGAAATGGTGCAGCATCGTGATAATCACCACAGCCCTCGCGTAGGGTTTCTTGTACGTCGCGGGCGCATAGTCGGACAGAGAGCTGCCCGTGATGCCTGCCGGAAGAGGTACAGCATCCGAGACCGCGAGAAGGATCGCCGCGAGTGCTAGCAGACAGAATGCATCTGTGCGTGTCGTGTACAGTTCCAGGTCTGACGAAATGTTAGCCATCCATCTTTGCCATTGATTGACTGCGGTTTTTTTTTGGAGATTACCATTCGGTTCGATATATCCGTGCATGGGAGGTCTGAACCAGCCACATACCTACAGCCATCATTATTCAGCAGATGTGATGTAAAGTCGGTAATAAGAGTAGCGTCTTACAGTTGCCGGATCAATAATCCGAACTGCAATGCGCAACAACAACAATCAGCATAAATGCTCCATGCCATCCCGATGTTTGCTTCTACCGACCTGTCCCGCGTAAAGCGTACCAGAAACTCGTCCCTGATGACAGATCCATCAGTCGATTTTCCGAGCAAGGCTGTCTGTTACAGTCGCAGTCCTGCTGGCCACGCACCAAAGACATAAGCATGGAATGTCTATAGGTGAAGAAGACGTCAGCTCAAGAATCCCTTCCTGCCGCAGTCGGTCGGTTTAGCTCATCTTACTCACATTGGCGTATTGCATTATAGAAGGCATGTCTGCGTGTAGTTCAATCAGTTCTAAAAGGTCAGGTACAGCCACAGCAGATGTAGTAGTGTGGTAGACTCTGTCAGTTTCAAAGAGAGAGGTTGTCTTGTTTGTTGTTTGAGTTTCTGAGCTCTCGAGCTGTGCTGCAATTTGCGTCATACCACGTACGACGCGCTGCAGAGTTCCGTGGCTGGCTGCAGATTGGCTATCTCATGGTGATGCATACATCGGCTCCATTTGTGCGCCCCGAGACAAGACGGAACGGAACATTGCTGCCCATGTGGAGTATTGAAACAGGTTGTATTTTCCAATAGATATGGGCACGTCACGTTAGAGATGGAATGTAGAAGTGTCGAGGTTGATGGCCATTTTATTTAAAGCAATCACTACAACTGCACATTAAAGGCAGCTCATCTCTGCTAATGACTAATAGCTCGCGCGTGCTCAACTGAATGAGACGCATGCCGGCCGCAGCGCCACTGCATGGGACGCTCGAATTTGGGGGTTTCTTGGTGTACAGCGCATGCCAGGAGTTGTGTATGAAGTCCGCCGTGTAGCTTCTTCCTCCTGCACTTCCAGCGCGCAAAAACGGGCTCGATCAGAGTTGCTCCATCGAGCTCTAGCACTATGTTGCGAGCTCAAATGTCATCGTTACTCGGAACGGATCAAGCTCGTTGAATGAAAATGTGTGAGTGGCCAGCAGCTCTTTGACTTTCGTCATTGGCTATCAGCCTCTCGTGAATGATATTGGTCGTGATGTTGGGCCAGCTTGGCCATGGTGATGTCTCGGTCGTCAGTAAGATGTTGCGTTATAAGGATATCGGAGCGACCCAAATGTCGGTCCAGAAACCAAGACGTCAGCGCTTGACGTCGGTTTGTGTTCGGTGTTGGGTGTGGGTCTGGGGTCCCGGGAAACACTGCCAACAACAAAGCCAGGTGATTTCCAAGAGTAAGGAGAGGAGAAGAGAATAGAACGCCAACCCATGTCAATCCATGATCTTCCATCAGCACTTGAGTAGGAAGAATGGTGCCCAGTGTCGTTCGTAAACAGGAGGTCGAGTGAGAGAGTCGTGAAAATGCCGCAAACTCCGGGGATGCAATGATCACATGCTTCCCATGCTCATTAAAGCTGCAACCGCGTCGCGTTCTGCGGGAGACTGCGCAGCAGCATGGAAGCCATGCATGCCGTTGCCGGCAGGAACAGATGCGGAGTGGAAGCCATGCATTCCGGTGCCGACAGGGACAGAAGCAGAGTGAATGGGCCGAGCGGGACGCACTGCCGAAGGACCCCGAATACCAGTCCGAGTGGCATATTTGCCAGTGTATGGTACAGACACCTTTCGATAGTTTTGAATTGGAGCATTCGGAGTGGGCAGTGAAGCCTTCCGCAACGCCTCAACACCAACGGCAGTCCAGTCTTCGTTGTCGGTGTCCGAGTTTGAGTCCGAAGATTGGCTCGAGTCTCCATCTAGTGACATCTTGTCCGCCGCCTCTTCGATGGGGTCCATGTCCATGCCGAGCTCGTCCTCTTCGCGGATGCTGGCATCAGTCCAGCTTCCACCCGAGTACTGCTCTCTCCGCCGGGCTTGCATGTGGGCGGCCGGGACATTGATGGCGGAGTCGTTGTGCGAAGCTGCATAACTGCCATGCTCACTGCGTGGGGGCGAGAGGTTGCCTTCATTGAAGGAGCCAATACCCGAGTCGCGCGACGACCCCTTGATGTGGGCATCCCACCGTCCCCAGCCGATCTTGTTGAACGTGACGCTGCCGTCCAGCCCACCTCCGTTGCGACTTTCCAGAGCAGCGACCACAATGCGCCGTGCCTTTGCAGGCGGGATGCGCGAAAAGCCGGGCACGGTGTGGGTGAGCTCGCCCATGACATGCCGGATGGGGCGGGGGCCTTGGTTGAGCAGGATTGCGGGAAGATGGTGCTTGGCCAACATGCTTGGAGTGATGGCCACGGCGCCATCCAGGCTGGAAAGGGCGCCTCTGCTCAGCGGAGTTCCGCCGCTCGGCAAGCTGCCCGTGTCACCGTCATCTTGCATATCCAAGTCGTGCTCGTTGATCGGCGGAGGCGACATGGCGCCGGCGTGGACCGCGTGGGCAGCCAGCTCTGGGCTGATGGAGCTCGGGGGCGTCAGGAGCGCGTTGGCGCGCGACTCGAAGAAGGCGGTGCCGGAGATGTCGGCGCGGTCGCGCGTGATCGGGATGCTGACCGATGGGGTCTGCGAGGCCGAGGCCATCGCATTGCTGGGAGCGTAGGCCATGGGGGCGGTGCGGGTGTCGGAGAGCTTTCCTGTAGGCAAGTCGGTTAGTACAGACCAGCGACGAGCAATCAGGCGGCAGGCAGGCGGCAGGCAGCAGCAGGCAGCCGTCGCGCCGAGAGCATGCGACGCGAGATCGACTCACTTGACGGGGCAAGAAAGCTGCTGGACGATGGCGAGCGCGCGGAGAGTCGCTCGAGCGCTGCTGCTGGGGAGAGCTGCGGGCTGGCTGGCTGGCTGGGGGCCGGCGGTCGGAAGTTGGGCGATGCGCGTCGAGAAGCAGTCAGTGGGTGGGCGAAGACAACGACGACGGATGATCCAACAACGACAACAACAAAGACGTGCGACGTGCGACGACGGCGAGAGTGGTGTATGCGGGATGAGTGGTCAGTGTCGAATTATCGTGTGTGTGGGAGGGAGGGAGCAGTAGTAGTGAAGAGCGCCGTATCAGTAGCCACCCACAACAGCACGACTCATCGCCCGTCTCTCGATTGCACCGACCGTCCTGTCAGATGACGCGCCGCTAGTTCCACCGTGCTCTTCCATCACGCAGACAGAATCGACCTGCCGAATCCTCCGCTTCACGCACGTTGCCTCCATCAGCTGCGTGCGTCCGCGATTCCCGACGACGAGCATTCGTGGACGGTTGACGGCTGTTCATCGCTGCTGCTATTCTGTGTTCTGTTCTATTCTATTCACACCTGCACTGTGATATGATTATCATGATTATTCTATTTCGTGCAGTGTCCATTGTGCGTCCATTCCGCCTCTAATCTCTGGCCGCAGCCACACGCATCCCGTTCTGTCTCTCGGCTATCAGCTTCCAATACCAGCAGAGCCCACCCGCACGCACTCACACACACACACATGATGCACAGTTCGCTCCTACCAAACCTCACCCTTGTAGTTGGTTTCTTAGCCCGTCCTCGTGCCCGCCGTGCTGGCTCGGTCGCTCGATATGCAAGCCCCTCCACAGCGTGCATGATTATCGCATCGTGTTGGAGGGGCAGGCGCAAAGCACAGCTCTTTCCGCCGAACCACGGCACAAGCAGCAACCCGCGGCTGTCTGAAATTCATCATTCGCGTTTTGTTCCAAGACTTGCAGCACACACTACAGCCAACTGGTGCGCTGCTGCTACCCTGTGAGTGGTGACACGTTGTATCTCTGTTACGCTCTCACGAGCCGGGAACTGCATTTCTCCCACGTCATGGCTCCGATCGGAGAGCTACCATGGAAAGAGGCATGTGGGATCAAATTCGCAATCGCAGTGGTCAGTCCTCGGGCAAACTCGTCTGGCATAGAACTAGAACTACAGCTGGACTTGCGGCACTGGCCACCACTTGCTCAGGCACGTTTGTGGCTTTGCTGGCCAAGAAGCTCCCTCGGGTACCCTGCTCCATGTATACCTCCGATACCCGCAGACAGGCCTCTGATCCATCATCCCCTCCTCATAATTCCGGCGCAGCGAAATGGCGGCAGTGTGCTCGGCCTTGAATATGGCAGCGTGCGAACTTGGCGATTGCTGGACCTGCCTGTTGAGGTGAAACATCAGCGACCGATAACTGACACCTGCAAGTACCGTATCTTGATGCTACGGCCAACGACTCGGCGGCCGAGAACGACATGTAGCTGCCATCTTCTCGGCGGTATGTTGAGCGACTCAATAGAGCACCTACATGTACCTCTACAGGAGAACTTTCGGCTGTCACAGAGCAAAGCATTCGTCCCAGAACCAAACATCCCTCCCCTTCTTCACCCATGTTCCAACATGCTGCCGCAGGCTTTGGCTCAACTGGCGGGGACCACACACCACGACTGCGACTCTTTCCGTGCTACTATACATGAAAGCTTGATTCACAACCAGCGCAAGATCAGGTCGACCGCTCCGGACTTGGGGTTCCGAGGATGCCTTATTCGCAGGTGAATGTTCAAGAGCTTGCGCAGTCGAATCGCCCAGAGCTTCGCCTTGGAGAAGATGCTTCTGCTCCTCCAGCTCGATGCCTTCTTCTCCAGGCATCTCGTCTTCATCAGCGAGAACAAACCCGCCGTCTTGAGGCTGTTGTTGCCGCGACGCGTCTTCGCCATCTGATGATGGTCGGGTGACATGCACCGTCAATCTTGCCACAAACCCCTCCTTTTCCTTGCCATCAACCGGCAGTGACCATGTCACCTCTGAGAGAGACTTTGCAGCCCATACAAAGCTGACTTTCTGCCTCCGATAGCTTCCCCTGCTGGGCGACAAATCCGACAGCAGCTGCCGATACAAGGGAACAATAAACGTAGCGCCCACGCCTCCAGCAACGAAGAGGATCCGGTCATATCGAAGAAGTCTGTCTGCATGGGATGCAATTCCATAAGGCCCTTCCACGGATATGCTCCGACTCTCCTTTGTGCTGTTTGCCAAAGCCACTGTATTTCCGTCAAGGATGCGCGCAACGAAACGCAGCTGGTGGTCGACAGCGGGCACTGAAGCTACCGTGAACGGATTGCTGCGAAACGTGCGCAGAAAGCGATGCCCTGTAAGCGAAACGTAGGCGAACTGTCCCGATTGCCACTTGAGCGCCCCTTGACTCAACGGAATCGTCATCTCCACCAAGTTGGCGTCGCGGACTTGTCTGACAGTACCTGTGAGGGATTTCGTCGCCCAGAATCTCAACGCGGCATTACACGCGTATATGGCAGCGGTCTCCCATACGAATGGGCGGATGTGGTGGACATGCAGATATAGCACCGGCAAGAGAGCGGTCGCGAGTGAGACGTGCGTAATGTAGAAGATCCTGTAACTCTTGTTGCGGAGAGGTCTGAAGGCTGTTGTGGAGATGACCGTGAAGGCGATGATGGCGACTATGCCGCAGATGATGTATAGCTGTTGCACCTTGGCAAGTAACAGCGACTTTTGGACGTAAAAGTTCACGTAAAGGATAACGTGTCCCCAGAACAACGCACTGATGATACGCCCCAGAGACTGGTGGATCGATAACAGCGACGCCTCGGACCATCCAGTGAGCAGCTGAAGTGGAGACCAGGGCGATTTGAGTGATAGCAGATAGTGAAATGGGAGTTGCGACGCGCCAATGGCTCCTAAGCGTTTCGTCAGATGGAGGTAATCTGCTCAATGTTAGTACAAACAGTGTTCTATGAGTCTGTTTTGAAACTTTTCGGAATATTCCAACCATTGCCAGTGTCCAGAGATGAAAGTGTGAGTAACCACACTGACCACGCTAATGCTCCGCCGACTTGGATTTGGGTTCCAAGATGGTATTCGAAGACCTCTACGGGATTGCCGCACGACCATGAGAACTATGGCATTATTCGTTAGATGTATTTTTCGATTAAAGAAACTCCCGTGAACGTTTCCACCGCAGGCGCCCAGTAATGCTGTTCGTACATACCCGTCGCCAGTGATCCTTGAAATTGGCAATAACGCGTATGAGGCTGTCGTATTTGACAAGTCGTCGAGTCGCTTTTGCGTACGGCGAAGCAGGCGCCTCATTATCAGACGGTGTCTTTTTGGTTACTAGTCCTCTCTGAGCTATCGAAGAAGCAGCTCGCCAGGCGACGATAGCCACGAGTGGCACAAGAACCGAGAGTTGCGCAGCCGAGCCGTAGAAATCGAGAAGGTCGCGGCGTTTGAGCTGCTGCTCGTGGTCGAGGTTGACGAATTTGTACATTTTGAATAGAACATGTAATGGTACTCTTGCATGCGTGTCGTCTCATCACCCTTTGGGCTCTCGGTAGTTTGGTGTCATTATGGTGATTGCAAAAGTCTTTCGGGCAGCAATCCAAGGTTGGGAGCCGGCGGCGGGATAATAATGCTCGTCGGTGTGAGAAAAAGTCGTGCTCATGAATCTGATCCATTTATAGATGACTCAGCACTCCTGTCATTCGTCTTCCTCCTAGCATCCCCCACGCACACACAGAAACCTTCTTGGTATCTTTCATCTGCTGATGAAGACCGGTCTCACAGAGAGATTTCTCGCTCATCCCTGCTGTTTCTTCTTCTCCTCCACCGCCCTGCCACGTCTTTCAAGATTCCGGTCCCCGAGGAATTGGCAGAACGTGGTGTCAGAAACAGTTGCTTTGGGAAAGGCCTTGAACGCGAATCAGTCGCGGGCTGCGCAAGCGTTAGGCCTGAAAGAGCATCAAATGGCTTCCGCTCTCGCTTGAGCTTTGCCGGCTGGCCATCTGCGACTTGAGCTTTTCGGAGCGCGATCGAATCTTTTCCCAGATGCTCGCTAGGCGGCGGGGATGGCTTCTCCTCGGGCGGCGGGGACAATGGGGAGAATCTCACTGAAGCCCTCTTGCTAGGAGATGCTTTGGTAATGTCGTCCATGTCAAAACTAGGCGGTAGATCGAGTCCGAAGTCGTCTCGCAGTTTCTGGCTCGTGTAATGGTGATAGATGAAAGAGGCGTAGGGTTTGTCGACAGGATCTGCCAGAGCATATGCATACATCCGGCGTGGCTCGTGGGGCCTCAAGTATCCGGCCTTGATAGAAGACTGTCAGCAAGGTAGTATCAATGTTGTTTTGAGGCGTGGTCTTACAATATTGACTTTCATGCCATTACCTTCAGCTCCCTCCTTCCACCGTTCGATTGCCCTATCTTCCCTCCGACGGCCCTTTGCGCGAAACACGCGGATTTCAAAGCTGCCGCCCGCGTCATTCTCATCGAGAGTCGGAAATATGAAGGCTCTCTTCTCAATAACGGGCTGGCCATGGTCATCGCTGTCTGTGCCAGCAAAGATCCCAAAGCCAACACGGCCTGAGAAATTGTCCGATTCACCACAGCCCCAAGAGAGAATGGCCTTCCCATTGACAACCAGTTTGAAGTAATAGTATCGCACTTCCGCCTCGACTGGCGCAAGACAACGAAACATGATCCAGAACTGGGAGCCAGGATAGATCGGTGCATACGCCTCGGTGACTGCAGGAGCATCTGGAGCGTCCGATGGTGCGTATGCGAAGAAGCCACTCCCCCGTCGAGGGGTTGGGCTTAGAGGAACATCTGTTGCTGCAAACTCTGGCAGACTCAGTGCATCATACTGGCTCTGGAGAGACACCTCGATGCCCCGGTAAGAAGGCATTTGTCGTGTCGATTTTTGGCGGTGTTGTTCAGAAGTGGAAAGCGCGAGGAAGTGCGAGAGCTTGCTTCACTTCCTCGCGCCAGGACCAGCAGTGAAGCGGCAAAGTTGTGGAGGTTTAACGAGTACAATGGAGCATTTCGGCTTTTCTTCTTGACACACCGAGCAAATGTTATGTTGTGTCACTTGGTTCTATCACGCGACGATTGTTGCACAGCGCGTCTTTGGTGCTGCATGATGCTACATGTTCCTTCACTTGCCAGTGCAGAACACTTCAGCTGTGCAGCATATCTGCGTATCATGAAGTCTAGCTGACGGGACCCCGGTTCAATATATGAACGGTATCATTCTTGCACGATTTTGCGTGCGCTCAACTCCAAACTTCCGCGTGTACCACTCCTTTGTGCCATGAGCCGTAACCCCTAGGTTCACAGCAACAAAGGTCAACGCGCAGAGCACTGTCCCATTCAGCAGCTGTCCAGTTGGTGCCGCCACTATAGCGAGCGATAGGTAGATCAAGCACTCTGCAAAATAGTGAGGCGTAAGCGACAGATTCCAGGCTGGATGTTCGGGCATCTTGTATGTGGAAGACGCATTCTTTGTCGGCTTTTTCAGTGAAGCGAGATAGCCGTGGCAGTCATGCTGGAGTCCCGATGTCAAGATGAAGATGAGGACGCCGAAGAATGTGCGTCGGCTTGGGCTCGTGAAGGTCATGTCTTGCAGACCCCACGAGTGCGTTTCAAGTGCAGCTGCGTATCAATCAGTATGCACGATATTGTGTTCAGGGGCCACGACCTACTGATTCCCTCGGCCCAAATGGCAATGTTCGTGAACATGTAGAAGAGAGCTCCCAGTGCCCAATGCCCAACCCACATCTGCGAATGCGATGACTGAGCCAAGTTCAGGCACTCGAATAGTCTGCGACAGCCTTGCACTAACATCATCAGCCAGGCAACTTGAACCTGGCTGATTGTCATGGCTCTCGCTCGCGTCTGCGAAAGGCGAGCAATCGCCGTGAAAGCTGGGCCTATGCAGACTAATTCTGCAGCCCAGTACAGCGAACAGGCCACAGAGATTGCGTAGAACGACGTGAACCAGCTGTGTGGGACACAGACGCCTGCCACCCAATCCAGTAGCACCACGAGTGGATTCTGCACTGTGTGCGCAGAAGCTGTCTCACTATTTGCAGCAGATGGCGGTTCTGACCTCGCCCCATAGGATAAGAAGCGTGCTCGCAAGGGGGGGATGGCGAAAATGACCACAATCTACCTTGGGATCAGCCACGGCTGCCGCTCTTGCTCGTATGGCATTCGTTTACCAGCATGGCAGCGCCCAAATAGGCGCCGCGAAGGACCAGCACGACGTCCAGCGCCATGGCATCGACGTGGGGAGACATCAGCAGGTTCACATGCACCGCGTGTGCTGACTACTGCTCCTTGTGTATCCGTGCGATCATGTCTCATGCAACACTCTTCCGCGCTCTTGTCCAGATCAAATACCGCGTGGCATCTGCTATGCCCTGCTTGAATGGGATGTTGCTGGTTGATGAAATGTCAAGCGAGATGTCGGAAGCTCAGGAACAAGATCGTCAGTGACGTTGTGTGAAGCGAGCGCCTTGCATGTGCATCAGTTCGCGCTTCACACTTCACACGGCGGCCGTTTGTCTGTCTGATCAGCCAGAATAACATGAAACAGCAAGGTAGCTGGCGGTCGTGATGATGATGGCCAATCTCGCATCGCTCCTCAATCCCCTCGAGTCCGACGCGATGGTTTCTCCTCCATCTCCATCATCACACGATTCACACCCGCCGCCGCCGTCGCCGCCACGGAAAGGCTCGTTGGCTCCCGCTCTTCTGCCGGAGCCGTTGCACGACGCTTCCCACACCCAGCAGCAGCAGCAGTCGGCAGCGAACTCGTCGACAACCGCGCATAATCATCCCCCTCCGGCAACTGGCGATGTGAGCTCGGCGACTCTCGAGCACTCAAACGCCATTCCGCCTGCCATCCTGGAAGAAGCGGCACATAGCTCTACCGAAGAGACGCTCTCTTCACATGCCAGCCAGCTGCAATCAGCGACTCAGCAGCAGCAGTCTGCTTCACTCGACAATTCTACAGCTCAGCGGCCAGCTGCGGTCACCACTTCTGCCTCCACGAACCTCACACCACTCCATCCACAAGCTGCGACTCCTGCAGAAAGCAATCCACCATCTGCCGCCATGGAAGTAGAACCTCCACTCCAGCCTTCATCGCCAGTGGATGGCCGTCGAGTGTCGGACGTGGACACTCACGCCCTGAAGGCGGTGGCAGCACTTAAAAGTGAGAACAACCAGCGTCCGCAGTCACCTCTCCGCGAGTCCTCCATACCCGTGCCTTCCACCGAAGATGCAGCCAAAGACGAGCCGTCAGTTCCTTCCAAAAAGCGCCCAGCCCCCGCAAAGACCAAGAAGGGCACAGCATCTACAGTGAAGAGAGACAGGGCGCCGCCGGCAAAGAAGCGGAAGACGGAGTCCAAGAGAGCTGACACGCCTTCCTCACGCGCATCCAAAACCGCCGGCAAAGGTGCCAGCGCCAAAGGCACGCCCGCCAACTCGTCGCCAGCGCCATCCACCCGATCATACTCTGCAGAGCCACAGGGAGAGCAAGATGATGATGACGAGGAGATGGACGATGAAGGAAGAAGTCAAGATGGCGATCTGTACTGCATCTGCCACAAGCCAGACAATGGCCAGTTCATGATAGGTTGTGACGGCACATGCGAAGATTGGTTTCATGGCAAGTGTGTCGGCATACCAGAGCGCGACAAGAATCTCATCGATAAGTACATTTGTCCGGGATGCACCACAGCAGGTGTGGGAAGAACCACATGGAAGCGCATGTGTCGACGCAACGGATGCAGACAGCCAGCCAGAACCAGCAAAATCAAGAGCGGCGCTAACAGCAGCAAGTACTGCTCAGAGGAGTGCGGAGTGCTATACTTCCGGGACATGGTCGCGAAGACGAGGGGCACAGAAGAGAGTGCCAGCCGCCGTGCAGCACGTAAGAAGGGCGGCATGGACAATCTGGACAAGCAAGAGGACGATCTGGGAGCACGAGGAGGCGCACTTGCGGTAGGCGAAGTAAAGGCACTGCTCAACGCATCGGGTAGCGTGGAGGAATTCCGCAAGCTTGGTGACGGAGTACTTAGCCCACCCACAACGCCAGATGGGAAAGAGAACAATGACAAGCCAGAGTACACCGATCTGGAAGCACAAGAGTTGACCCGCATCGACAAAGAGAAGGAAAATGCTCGCCAGCGGCACAATCTGCTCAAAGACCGCATGAAGTTCGTGACTATGGCTAAGCAGGCCGCGAGCCGTGTTGCGACACAGAGAGAACTGAAGCCAAAGGAGTACTGCGGGTACGATCCGCGCATTGAGTGGAGCGAGCCGCGATTCCAAGCCTGGCGCAATAGCCCGACTGGCCAGCAGGCTTTCGAGCTGGATACCCTAGCTACTGAGAAGTCGGAGAGGGCGGAGAGGGCGGAGAAGGCGGAGGATGCTGGAGATGACGACGACGCAACACCAGACATTTGCGATCGCAAGAAGTGCGCACGGCACATGGAGTGGAGCAAATTGGCTGTCGACGATCTACGGTTTGAGATGAGCGACAATGGTGATCGCATGCGGTTGCTTGATCGAGACGAGCACGATATCAAGCAGCGGGCGGCACTTCGCAGCAAGACCAGCGGCGCCCGCGATGAAGGCTCTGTCGAGATTCATGGCTCGGTGATTGCTGCAGCGGCAGTCCCAGAGCGTGAGGAGATCAGCGCTGACAGCATCAAGGCGGCGGACAGCCCCGAAGCTGTGCCTACAGTCGAAGAGATGGACTCGGTTGCCGTTGATGCCGCGTAGACTATCGTGTTTCCTCGACACTCCAGCATAGAGCCCATATCCGGGCGGCTCCACACAACCACGACACTTACTAGTCACCCCCTTGATCTGCTTTCAGACTTTCAATGAACATGAGCTGCATTATGGATGCCAGATTATCAAGTTCAAGGGTCTTCAGCGGGCAAGGCTTGCTTCACGAATTTAACGAACATGACTTAAAAGCAAGCAGCAGTAATGTATACATATATCTTGTACAAGTATCACTCCTTCAGTCTCAAGTGATATGTATCAAGCTGGTCCTGGGTCATCCTCGTGGGGCTTTTCACGAGCAAATCTTCCCCCTTGCCACTCTTGGGAAAAGCAATGACGTCTCTCACCGATTCCTTGCCTAACATGACTGCAATCAGCCGATCGAACCCCAGAGCCATGCCCGCGTGCGGAGGACAGCCTGCGCGCAGCACCTCGATCAAGTGCGCGAAATCTTTCATCCGCGCATCACTCATCTTGAGCACGTCCCGCATGACATATTCTTGCATCGCGGCACTGTGAATTCTCCTGCTTCCGCCGCCGAGCTCGACGCCATTCACGACAAGATCGTAGTGGTCTGCTTTGACTTGCAGCGGGTCCGTGACGAGGAGATCTACGTCTTGGGCAGTCTTGGGCGATGTGAAGGGGTGATGGGTGGCTGTGATGCCAGCCGCGCCGCCTTGGCCGGGCTCGTTGTCGTTGATGGGCGAGAAGAGCGGGAAGTCGGTGATCCAGGTGAATGCGAAGGCCGTTGGTGCTGGGATGTATGCGTGTCTGACGGCTGCTTTGTGCAATGCGAGGCGGAGGTTGCCGATTGGGGTGGAGCCGCCGGAGAAGGGGGCGTCTTTGCGGGCTTGAATGATGAGGAGGTCGCCGTCTTTTAGCGCGAGGACTTCTTCGAGTTGTTCTGCGGCTTCGAATCCGAATGGCTGGAGGCCTTGGAGCGGCTTGCGGGAGTCGACGATGAAGATTCCGGGTTGGCCATCGGGGTTTTGTATAAATGGTTGGGCCTCTGGTGAGTCCATGAAGGTGTTCACAAAGTCTCGGGTCTGCTGCGGGTCGGTCGATATGGGTACTTTCATCACTTCTACAATTGGGAAGTCGAGTGGTCCAATCTTCTGGATCAGGTCCACGGGCAGCATATACTCGATCCGTCGTATCTCGGAGCCAAGGCGAAGGTCAGGCTTGTCCGATCCAAACTTTGACATTGCTTCCTGGTAAGTCATCCTGCCGATGCTGGCGGGAAGGGTCTCCTCGAGAAGCTGAGTCCAGAGTCTCCTGATGACTGCTTCTATCACGTTCATGACATCTTCGCCACTCGCGAACGCCATCTCGAGATCGACTTGCGTGAACTCTGGCTGCCTATCTGCTCGGAGGTCTTCATCTCGAAAACACTTTGCTATCTGCATATAGCGAGGGACCCCGCTCGCCATGAGAATCTGCTTGTATTGCTGAGGGCTTTGAGGCAGAGCGTACGCCATGCCTGCACTCCGAGTAGGGACCAAGAACTCGCGGGCCCCCTCTGGGGTTGACTTGAAGAGCAACGGCGTCTCGATCTCTGCAAACAGGTGTCTCTCACAGAGTTCGTCGCGGATTGTGCGGGCGGCCCTGCTGCGAAAAGCGAGGGCATGACGAAGATCGGGGTCGTTGCGCAACTGCAAATGTCTCTGCTCGGCTGAGAAGACCGTCTCGTTGCCAAGAATGATGTCTTTGGGGAACGCATTGAGTGGCGTGACCTTCTCAACTTTGAGCTCCGCGCCGGTGATCAGAGTCCGCTTCCCACCCTGCGCGGAAGTAGACTTGGGTGCCTTGCGCGACTTCAACGTGCCAGATATCGCCACAGGAGTGTGGTCCTCGAGGTTGCGCAACAAGTCGTGTGCGATATCGCTTCCTTCTTCACCTTTGGTCGGAGTGGAAACTAGCTGTATTGACGTGCGCAAGTGCATATCGTGCAGCTCGGCAAAGGTAAGTGTCTTGGAGGCATCTCGACGGGAGCCAAGATAGCCGTGGAGCACCACATCATGATTCAACCGAGATGTGCAATCCTGGAGCAGGTCATCGAAAGCGCATGTTGCCGGCGAGAAGCTCAGCGATTTCTTGAAGTCTTGTAATGTGGGCGGTATTGATGCAGTGCCCGAACTGTGTCTGTGGCCTTGCCAGGTGTGTCTTGCATCATGCCATGTGGATCCAAAAGTGAGCGGCCGCCTTGCTTGTGATATAACACGAATCGCCGCCGTACCACGACAACGTAAAGGAAGCATCAAGTCTATTTGCAGGCAGACCAGACTCTTTTGGCGAGCAAGAAGCCGATGCAGACTGAATGCCTGGCGAGTGCCTGACCCACACTCCCGCACGCCCACTCAAAATTCAATTCCTGCGGCAACACCAACCTTCCTTCTTCAATGAGACCTCCTAGTCAAAAACATGTAAGTGTGGTTTGAACCTCGACGCGCGCCTCGCAGCTTTCACTGACAATGATATCACAGATGATGAAAGCCTAGCGTGTACCAGATGAGCTACCTTGCAGTCCTGTCCTCCAAGCTCTCCCTTCACCGGGCTCAAGGGCGCGGTTGGCTGCTGCAAGTAGCATGATATCTGCGTTCGGCACACACTCCTTGTTACTCAACGGACGCGAAGACGGCATCTCTGACTCAACTTTTGACTACAAGGCCCTCATCATGATACTATCGTTTATAGCAAGCAATACTACATGTCCCCATTCCACGAAGCCTTTTCTTTTCCCTTGTGCACGTTGAAAAATTCCCACCCGCAAGCAATACATGGAACGGTCAGGAGTCTTCCACTATCCTGTCACATCCAGCGTCGTTGCGGCAGATTGAAAAGCATTACTCAACAAGTTGGTGTTCCTCTACTATGGATCGCCGACTGTAACAGTAATTCGACATCCGAAATTCGTTCTCCTAGGGAGTAGACGCGCTGGCGAGGTTGCAAGCATGAACACCTCCATTGTCACCGCTGACTGTGGCACTGCGGTCAACATCCGACTCTCTGCATTACGCTTCGCTTTCGACCGACCTCAGCCTTTTGTAACTCTGCGAGCAATATCACCCCAAACTGAGGCTTGGCCGAAAGCCACGGGCTATAGTCAGTGTCCTCCATCTCAAGGATAGTCAGGTCCTGAATTGCGTTGCGCAGACGTTGGATGAATTTGAGTCCATCAACTTCATATCCTGGGGCCTGGTCTAGCTTGCAGACAATGTATGTGGTCGGCACGTTGTTGTCGCTCCAACCTCGATGCTCCTGGGGCGCTATGAAGCATCCCACATTGTGTGGCTTGAGCAGAGCAATAGCCCTCTATATATTCTCCTGCGCGGTTGTGTTGAAGAACTGGTTGTCGAAAGGCCAGCAAGTCTTTGTCGCTGCAGAGAATGTACACACCCTTCTCCGCGGCTCTAGCTTGTGGACAAACCGGCGCTCAGTTTCCCATTCCAAAGGAGTTTGTACATCTTCAGAGAGACTCTTGCCTCTGGGCAGAATGATCGCTACGACATAGATCAGGCGAAGAATTGTGCCACTTCCTGGCTGCCGGTTGCGTTTGTGGCGTCCTCGAAGAAGGATGCTACGGCTTCGCTACCACACGTGCCGCCGTAGCTGTGCATTATAACGACCAGATCTTGACCCGAGTTGGAGATGGTCTGGATGGCCTGCTTGATTGTTGCGACATCTTGTGCAAACGGCTCCTCAATCTCCACATTGTTCGATGATGGATGGTAGCTGCTGCGCTTCAACAGTATAGCCTGCTGTTTCCACTTTTGCGGTCAGATATTCAGAGTGACCTGGCGTGTGACTGCAATGATGCAATCAGAGGGATGCCTTTACGGAGGCAGGTCAGGTCAAGGCCGTACCCACTTGCCATGCACCATGTACGAGCACAACTACTGGTTCCCCCTGGACGGTCATATTTTGCCTCTGAGTTGGGAGACGAATGTGTACCCGAAGAGGCGGGCGTCTGACCGTGTTTTCATCGAAGGTGAGAGATGTCGCAAGTCTTGGCCCTTGTTGGGAGGAGGAGGTGTCCCTTGACGGGTTGATGGCTTTGTTGAACCCATCACCATTCTAGACGACACTTCAGCAGGGTATCGAAACAGTAACTTGCAACGGTCGCAAGCTGGTGTTTGCAACAAAGTCCCTATAGAATTGATGATGTGGGCCTGGGTCTGTCTCTGGAAGGGTCGACAAAGAGTTAACATTGCGTCCAAAGGACTTCGGATGGCTGTCTATATAAGTCTCAACTGCCGGCGTTTGTGGTGTTCGGCACTCGGAGGCTCAACCACTACCGCGTGTCTCCCGAGGCCTTGTCCTCGCCCTAGCATCGCCTGGCATTTGGCATCATCCATCATCCTCGTTGCGTGCCGGCAACGCTGCAGCAGGGGCGGGCAATAAAGGCCCCGAACGTGTTATAGGCACGAGAGGTGTAGGAGATGTGATTATAATAACATGTCTACCTTTAATAATCTACTGTTGGCGGCTTCTCGTTCCATTCGTGCTGACCGTCTCTTCTCTCCCTCCAGCACGTCACTTCGACGCGTCTCTCGTCCTCAATAACCATGGCGTTGGGTAGGACACAAAGCACCGCATCGAAGCCGCCGCTGACCGACCCTCTCAGCTGCCACGGCTGCTGTCGCCAGCGCGGCCCTCTACCTCGATGGCAAATACCATATTCGCAAAGACCTTGCCAACATACGAGAAGGACGGCAGGTGGCCGCCAGATCACAGAAGCTTGGTGTGGAATAGGGACTCCCTGATGTCGACAGCGCCGGGCTGACAAGGCATGCGTGTACAGGGAAGCAGAACAGAACGTCGATGTACTACCTGTTTGAAGAGCAAGCACTGCTGCGGAAAGACGCAACGTGTTTGTGGTATCGCCCCGGTCCAACCCTGCCTGCCGTCGAATACAGCTGGACACAGACATACGAAAGCGCGAACCAGTACGCACAATTTCTCCTAGACAATGGAGTGCAGCCGGGAGATCTTGTTGGGAGCTACCTCATGAACTCACCGCAGTTTGCACACCACACATTGGGCGCTTGGGCGATCGGCGCCGGGTGTGCGTGGATCAATTACAATCTTTCAGGCGATGGCCTAGTTCACTGTCTCAAGATAGCGAACAGCAAAGTCTTGGTGGTGGACGATGACGAAGAAAGTCTGCAGCGAATCGCGGAGGTGAAGGAGAAGCTCGATGAGCTGGACATCCGAGTCATCGTGCTCGATGCAGAGACCAAGAGGAGCATATATGCGAAGCCGCCGACGCGACCGAACAACAAATACCGCGACAGCGTCAAGTTCGAGTCGCCCGCGTTCTTGCTGTACACATCAGGCACGACTGGCCTTCCAAAGGCTGTCGCCTTTGCGTCTGGCAAAGCAGTCGGCCTCACATTTCCACGACTCCGATGCACAACGCTGCAACCAGGCGATGTGTGGTACAATTGCATGCCCTTTTACCACGGTCAGTGCTTGGACCCTGTCGCTCCAGATCTTCCATGTAGGAGATGTGGGTGGTTCGCTGACTTGAGCAGGCACGGGTGGAACAACAATGATATGTTGCCTGCTGACTGGCGTCACCCTCGCCATCGGCCGCAGGTTCAGTGTACGCAACTTCTGGCAAGACGTCCATGACTCGTCCGCGAACGCCTTTGTTTATGTAGGTGAGACAACTCGATACCTGCTGGCCGCGCCACCATCACCGCTGGACACAGGCCACAAGCTCAAAGCCATGTATGGCAACGGCATGCGGGTAGACGTATGGGAACGGTTTCAGGAAAGGTTCAACATTCCGGTGGTGAACGAGTTCTTCAACAGCAGCGAGGGCATGTTCTCATTGCTCAACAACTGTCGTGGCCCCTTTCATCGAGCGCATGTGGGACATCAAGGCGCCATTGACCGTTGGAGGACTCGCAACGTCTACGTACCCGTAAAGATCGACCACGAGACTGGCGAGCTGTGGCGCGATCACAAGACCGGCTTTGCTCGACGCTCCACATACGAGGAAGGCGGCGAGATAATCCTAGCTTTGAAAAGTGAGCAGGACTTTCAGTACTGGTAAGACGTGATGAGTGCAGTTCTGTTTCCGTCTGGCAGTACGGCTGTGGCTGACACAGTACTCTAGGAAGAACCCGGATGCCACCAGCAAGAAATTTGCGCGAGACGTGTTCAGGAAGGGCGATCTTTACTACCGTACTGGAGACGCACTCAGACGAGATCGAGATGGCAGGTGGTTCTTCTGTAAGCTCTTTGCACAAAAGTCTCTCGTGGAAAGCTACGCGACCTTGCTAACAAACATACCTTGCGCCAGTGGATCGCCTCGGTGACACCTTTAGGTGGAAATCGGAGAATGTCAGCACTGCTGAAGTAACTGAAGTACTCGGTCAATTCGATGGCTTGGTGGAAGCCAACGTTTATGGAGTTGAACTACCTGGCCACGACGGCAGAGCTGGTTGTGCTGCAGTCTATATCCGCCCAGAGCTCCGACAAAGCTTCGACTACGCAGGCCTTCTTCGCCACGCAAGAAAAGGCTTGCCTAAGTACGGAGTTCCTCTGTTTCTGCGACTGGTTGACTCGCCCGTTCTGATGCACAATGGCAAACAATCCAAGGTCGCGCCTAGGAACGAAGGCGTCGATCCCGACAAGATTGCTGCTGGGACCGGCAAAGAAGACATAATTCTCTGGATCAAGCCTGGGTCGGAGACTTATGTGCCCTTTAATCACAGCGATTGGAGCAGCATCGTGTCTGGAAAGGTGCGATTGTGATGGAAGAAGACCGAGTGCATATTCATGCGCTACTTTTTGAGTTCTCGCTGCCAATACTCCAATGCATGGCAAGCGCGAGCTCTTTTATGCAGAAATTCTCTTCTGGCGCAAGCTCGACTCCAGCAGTTTTCATTGCCTCCGGCTCGAGCTCAACAGAACCAACACCAAGATGCGTGTGCATACCATGCTCTGCACGTGTTCCGAAGTCAGCAAGCGTAAAGGTGGACGTGCGCACCACAAGTCGCAGCAGTGTAAAAAAAAGCTCACTGAAGTTGAAGCAATGCATTATGTGCCAATTCTCTACCGTTTGTCTCTCCTCTCTATGCTAATATCATGTCATCGTGGCTCTCTTGTATACACACAGAAAGAGGAAGTGCGCCGATGCCATGCTGCGGGACTTTGAACACAAGGAAAATTAACCATGAAAACTTAGCAGCCATTGTAGCCCTGCTGCTGCCACATCTTCACGCTCTTGACAATCATCTGCCCCTTGTCGGCCCAAGTAGGCTCCCACTGACTGCGAGCATTCCAAAAGTCGCGTTTGGCTGTATCCGAGGCGTCGACCCACGGCTTGCTCTTGGCGCCGTCCTCGAACCAGCCGTTGGTCCCGCCAACTGCCACGTTCAAAATGAGGTAAAAGTCCTGATCAAACGGCGTGCTGTCGCGGCCCGTCTGGCTCCAGGGGTCGACGAGTCGGGTGCCATTGGCGTCGGCGCTGGGGAAGTTGCCTTTTTGCCAAAAGGGCTTGTTGAAATTCGTATACATGACTTGCAGGAGACGCGTATCGATGTAGGTGTAAATGTACTTTTCGCTCCACTCGAGGCCGAATGTGTGGAAGCCAGTGCTGTATGTGGTGTGCAGGGCAGATCGCTTGACGTTGTTCTGCCACCAGGCGTCGTTTGCTGGGTCAGGTCCCCAGTGGATGGTGGAAGAAATAACATCGTTACCGCCCATGGGGTAGCTGTAGTTGTTGCCGCGCGATTCCATAATGTCGATTTCGCCGGATTGAGGCCAAATACCGTATGTGTCGTTGGCGGGCAGCATCCAGATCGCTGGCCACATCCAATCGCCCTCTGGCAGCTGGGCTACAACTTCAATGCGACCAAACTTGATCTTCGCGCCGTTTTTGGTGCTCAGGCGAGCCGACTTGACTGGGTTAACGATCGTGCCGTTTGTTGTGTTGGTGACGGCAACACAGTTGGACCAAAGATCGGAAGAGCAGTCACCGCTGTCCAGCAAGTTGATCACGTTGTTTGATTCGATCAGTGCTTGGTCCTGGAGCGTGGGCTTGATGTGCAGCATGCCGTCCTTGATGAAGGCGTTCTCGTCGGTGTTGGTGGTCATCTCGAATTGTCCGTTGCTGCACATCATCAGTCCATGTAAATGCTTCAGCGGCGCGGCGATTCAGTGCTTACCCATAGCCTCCAACTTCGACTTCTTTTGTCCACACACTAGGGTTGAGGCCTCCAGAGAAGTTCTCATCCAGCACAGGACAATAGACGTGGTTCTGTACTGTTTGCAGTCCTTCATAAATAAGGAATCCGACCAGGCCTACACCAATGACCATGCCAATGACAGGAATGATCCACACCCACTTTTCCTTTGGATCCTTCTTCTCTAGCCAAGGCTTCTCTATCTCGGCCTTGTTGATTCTGCGGGAGTGGAAGTAACGGGGGGTGAGACTGGTCTGCAGACCCGTGGACGAGCCCATGGCAGACGCTGGCATCGATCCATACGGAGATGCGAACGGGTTTCGCGGCGGCGCGCGTTCAATTGGGTCGCTGTCTGGTGTTCCTGGCCGGGGCGTGTTCGTGGCCGTTGTAGTGGCCGTGCCATGTTGGTATTCCATTGTGGGGGTCCAGCCAATGCGATGATTACTGGGCTGAATATATGAGTCCTGTTCTGAAAAAGCAAGTAGATGTCAGGTCGCGAGGCAGAGTGTCTACGAGCAAGAGGGGGGTCGAGCTTTTCTTTTGATGAAAGAATCTCAACCATTCCAGCTAGCAAAAAGGTAGGGCTCGATGGCAGAGGCGCAACACGCAAGTGGATACCACAGAAACTCCCGTTCCACCAGTGTGTTTGAGTTCAGTGGTCCATGCTACTGCCGTCCAAGTTGCGAAATGGCTCGGCTTCTGCGCCGAGGATGCTGGAGAAGGGAATAGCATCGTTTCGAGGCGCATGGCTGCATTCGCACCTCTGCGACCAGTTGCTACGGTTCTGCGATGAGCTCGATACAGCACATTTCACCACAAACACGCGTTGACCCACATGCCAACGATGTTGATAAGCTGATGAGCATGAGGCGCCATACGGAAGCCACCATAAACTTAGGCTCAGGCCGTGGCTCTCAGCAGCGCTAAGGAAGGGGCCCATTACTCGATTTGGCAGCACTGAGTTGCGGAATGGAGCTGGTTCGAGGACGATTTGGGACAAGTGAAGGACGCGGCTTGCGAGCTTCATCTCCAGCCTCTCTCACAGCAATAGCTGTGTCGGATCGCGTTCGAGGCGTCAACACCCTGGGCCGCCCAATCTTCCACGATGGTCGAGATTCATGCACGTGGCCGCATCGTGTCGCCTGGGTACTGCTCCGGTGGCAGCGAAGAAACAACGTAGTGGTCCTGTCTCGGCGCAGACGTTCTTCTCGTGGCGAATGACAAAGGATATGCAATCCACTTGTTGAATGCAGAGTCTGGCGACTTGTTTTAGCGGGACCAGCACCATCAAAGCCAACACGGCGGCGACTCTGGTTGCAAGACGTCACGCCACGCCGAAACAGAGTCCAGCGCCTTGAGCGCCAATCATCAATGCCAAGCTGGTATACGCGACCGCGAACGAAGGTGCCGGCGGACGTGCCGTCGTCATGAAAAAGACAGCACCGCACCTGGTGTATTTCTCCGACGACCGAATCTGCCTGGTGAGTGATTAATGTGAAGAGTGAGATGAGATGGCCGGCAAGATCTGTTGTGGAGCCAACGAGATCTTCCGATCCGCCCAAGAACCTTGCTGCTCGTGCCGAGTTCGAAAACCCAGGCTGCCGGATTTTGGAACGTTTTGTTTCGCGTGCGCAAAGTAACTGTCAGTGTGTAATCACTGTTGATCTGGAAACCACGCCTGGATCATGTCTCACTCGGAAGGTGCGAATTTGCTCATCAGCTTGCCAAATGACGTCGCTGCGTGTTCTCATCTGCCTATTATGTAGCAGCAATAGCAGCAATAGCCTCTGACCTGATCAATTCGCCCAGCTAGACTTGCTAAAGCAGACATCTGCTGCTCCTCATCTTGCAGGACCACATATCCCTGCTTGTGAAACCACTGCTCGAAAAATAGTGGCGGTATTTAAAGCCGTACGTGGCTTGCTCTAGTAGCTGCGCGAGGGGATCCGCTTCGGTTGACCGGCAGCTACATTACCACGGCCAGATCACCATCATGAGATAGTCGACACGAAGAAAAATCGTCGGCTATGGTGACTAAATTGGTCCTCTAGGGGCATTCCTACAGTCAGGCAGCCTTTGCAGGTACCAACATGCCGGCACGCAGCATCAACTGACTGTGCTACTGTAGTGACGCTGTGGTGATCTGCAGCCATTTGAGCTTGCGGACATCTGACCAATAATAGATGGGTACCGGGTAATGATTATTCACGTCTGATAACATACCATGTCATCCGTCGGCTTCTTGTACTCCCATTTGGTTTGCAGGTCTACTGCCGTCTACAAAGCGTACGCGAGAGCACCAACTACTGCGGCACCAGCCATCCACATGTTCGCGCTCACGCTCGAGCCAGCACCAGTTACCTGGTCTCTTTCTGCATCGACCTTGACACAAAGCGGCGTGAAAGTGTTGCCAGAGTCAATCACCACCATGTGGATACGTGTCTCGGCCATGTCGACAAAGGTTCGGTTGTTGCCATCATAAGGGTCACTGGTGATGTGGGCAAAGCCTCCATCCAGTTTGCCTGCGGTTTCGGGAGACAAGAGGTTGTATGTCGCGATTCTTGTGTTCTGGTCGAATCTCCACTCGCACTGCACAATGTCGTCCAAGTTGACATTGGTCATGCGGCAACCGTCATCGGCGGGCTCGGTCTCGGCCACTCTGTTGCTGATGGCTTCAAGACATTGATCGCGGAGAGGGTATGCGCAGCTTCCATCACTAGCGTTCTCCTCAGTGTCGGCGTTGTAGCGATTGGCATCAGCGCTGGGAAGCTGAGTTTCGAGCACCGAAACACAGAAATTGTTCTGATTTAGTTGTCCACTGCTTTCCGCCACCGCTTGACTCAGATTTCCGCCGTTTGGGAAGACGAAGTCGTAGACCGTGTTCAGCACTTGAGCGTTCGGGATCAGACTATTGGGTGGTGCCGCCTCCTCGAGTCGCGTGACAAGTTGCCAGCGTGCTGCACTGCCGTCGTTGGGATAGAAGAGATCAAAGTCCACTGTCTTCTCCGCAGTAGCCTGTGCATCCTCCAGGAAGTCCTGTCCCTCGGGTTATGGACCTATCTCTGCAGTCAGTACCTAGCTCTCTCGGTGCAGCAGAGTCAGCAGTGATCACTCACCAGGACCGCTGAAAGCAGTCGCGTTCTGGGCTGCAGCGAACCCAGAGGCTGCAAGAAGGGCTGCAATAGTCGTTCGAGGTGCCATTGTGCGTATTGTGTGGTGAGTGGACGGAGTTCGTACAAGAGCGGATGACGGACACCGCCAGACTTTATGAAGTATCCCTATGCCCAGTAATTAATGTGCTTGGTATCAGGCCAGACTTTGGAGCTATGATGCTTCCAAGACTGCGTGCCAGCAGAAGCATACCATCCTGAGACTACTGGCCAAGACCTCACCCTCCGCGAACAGCTCTCTCACACCAGGACCGAACTATACTTACACAGGTTGATTGCTTACTCCGTCATCAAGACGGCAAGAGCAACAGTGGTAGAGCATTGTTGATGTGACGATGAGATGCAGCTGAACATCACAAACTCCAACGGCAACATGTGAACACATCCGAGCACAGCCGGACTCTTGCTGGCATCCCTCGTATCCTAGGGCCAGGAAAGTCAGATGCGCAGCCTTGGCTGTAAGACCCGCAGCTTGGCTACGTGTTGACCGGAAGTGCAGTAGCTAAGCGTTGAAGCAGTTTGAAAGGTGCTCTCAATTACAAAGCTTTTGTGCAAAGGGCCGCGAGGGGATCTTCAGCGATCGTGCATGGAGAGCACAACTTCAACACAAGGATCTTGCTCAAAAGCTTGCGAAGGCTGGTCACTGTGTCGGCCACTTGACTTGAACCCTCTTGCGGGACGAGAGCGTCTTTACTTGTAACTTGAGGCAACCTGCCAGTGTCGATGTCATAGCACTTGCGAGAGACTGTTAAAGTCGACCACAAGCCGAATTCATGGTCTTGTCGGGTAGCGTTCTCGCAAATGGCGCCGGCATCTGGTGCCATGTAGTCAGGTCAGGCACCAGCAGTCTCGCGATGACCGCGCGACGGTGTCCATCGAGATGCTGGCGACTGAAATATTCGTGTTGGGCGTAATGGAAGGTCGTGGTGTGTAGCTGTGTGAAGTGCAACTTCGACCACCGAGCGTCTCCACTCTCTCGGATTCATACCTTAGGCGATCAACGACGTCCAAACATCTGCTCAAACACGAGCACTTCCACGCCTCCTACCAAAACCCGCATACCGCGATTCTCGCTAAGGCGCCGTGCAGCTTTGCTGACAGTAATCATGGTAGTATGCAACTCCTCACCATACTGCATCACGCGACTACAGCTAACCTGGGGACTCAGCTTGGTCGCCTCACTCACTATGCGTTCGATGCAGTCTTGGTATCAGCCTTCCTCGCCGGCGTCAAGCGCTCCACAGGTCTCACGTACGTCTCGCATTTCCCCTGCAGGAATGATCCCGAAGCTCGAGCCCCAACATAACATTACGCGGATGAACAAGAGAAGCTTTGGCATCAATCTCTGACCCTAACATTAGTCCCAGCCTGAAACCAGACACATTTTCAGAGTCTCCAAGCATCAGGAAGTGGGTAGAGAACTACCTGTGGGTGGGCGAAACAATCATGGACCAGAGCGTTGCGATCATGAGCTCGAGCGGGTACTTTGAGCGTAAGAGATGAGTGGCGGATGAGCGGAACACCACAACAACCAAAGACGAATCGAATGGGGCCAGCTTGCTTGCAGCAAAGGATCACATGGCAGATGATACTGGGTTTGGGACATATGGCGCTCAGGCGCATAAGACGCATGGTACAGCATGCGCATGAGCAGGACAGGCACAAAGCACGCGAAATGCTCTCATGAAGAAGAGAACTTAATAGTCGCTTCATGGCACGCGTATCACGAAAAGTGCACATAGATCAGATATCGTGTTGATCCTGTGACACTCCACTCGCTGCAGCGCGACTCAGGAGCATCGTGTACCGAGCACAAGTCGCAGACGTCGCAGCCCGTACCCGGTTCGATGATCGCGATCGAAGTGCATGAAGACTGTTCTCATTTGGCATTTCGCTACACCGAGCTACAATGGACGTGGCTTGTGCAATCAATCACCAGATCGCTACCATGCCGAGGCTGTTTTGCCCAAACGCCGTCCAGTGATGCAGCCGCTCTGTCACGGCGCAAAATTGCCCTCGTTCATCGCCTGATCATTTCCCCATAGTACAAGAAGCCTCATCGCTTAAAACTTGTTGAATGACTTGACCTGCTTGCCGGTTCTTGGGAGGACGCGGAGGACGTTGAAGCGGACCTGCATGTGGTGTTAGTGTGCCTTGTCCGTGTCGCCTGATCGCATTCGTTTCGTCTTACAGTCTTGCTCAAAGGCCGGCACTGGCCAACAGTGACCTGGTCGCCCTCAGACACACGGAACGCTGGGGAAACGTGTGCGGCAAGGTTCTTGTGGCGCTTCTCGTAGCGAGAGTACTTTGGGATGAAGTGGAGGTACTCGCGGCGGATAATGATGGTACGGTGCATCTTGGCGGAAACGACGGTGCCAGTGAGGATGCGGCCACGGATGGAGACGAGTCCAGTGAAGGGGCACTTCTTATCTGTGAGCACACTGCGGTCAGTGTGCGTCCTCAATCTGCATCACCTCGTGCTGCGCAAGGCAAATTCTCCCAGCACAATTGCGCACTGCAACCTCCTCACACCCTACACGTACCGATGTACTGGCCATCAATGGCGGTCTTTGGGGTCCTGAAGCCTAGACCGACGTCCTTGTGCCATCTCCGACCACCCTTTCCGACTCTGGTGGACTTCTTCTGGCTCTTGGAGTTCAAGAAGATGTGCGGCTGCTTTTGGAAAGCGCGCTCGCTCTGAACAGTCAACTCGGTCGCCATGATTGCGTATTTCGGTGCAACCGGTGTGTCGTGAGAATCGGCGGCGAGATGGGGTTGTCGAGGTGGTGCTCGATGAGTCGCTGTGTTGAAAAGATGGTGCCGCCGCCAAGGCGGATTAACATTTCGCCGCTCCTTCCTCGTGTCGACTGCAACTCCGACTCTACGGGAAAGAACAACACCATCGCGCCTTCACACGCCACAGCAAAACGTAGCCATCGCCGCAGCCGTTACCATGCTCGCAGCACGCTCAGTTGCGCGACAGTGTCGCTTGATACCATTGCGATGCCCGGCCACTCGACTCGGCTCCAACACGATCTCCTCCCGCAGACACATCAGCATCTCGAACACGACCACCTCTCTCCACAGCACGCAGCAAAGATCGTTTGTGAACGCACTCCAATCATTACGGCTCAACGGCTCCAAAGCAGTGGTTCAGCAGCAAGTGAGGGGCATGAAGGTGCGGAGTAGTGTGAAGAAGCTGTGCGAGGGATGCAAAAGTGTGAGAAGAAAGGGCGGCAAATATGTGTACATTATTTGCAGCAAGAATCCAAAGCATAAGCAGAGGTTAGATCGCGGTTGTTCGATTGTTGCAACAAGTGCTGACTTGACTCAGGCAAGGCTAGATTGGATATCGTCGAGTTCTTCGACACATGAGAGACGCCCAGGTGAAAGTTGCCATCTTCTCCCGCCTTCGGATCGGACTTGTCGAACGCAGCTCTTGCTATGATCGGGACGCACCTGCACCGCACGCATGACCCGGCTCGACATGACTAGAGCACCTCGTAGACTTGCTTTCGTGGTCAGGACGGCACATACAACATCATGTCAAGATCACCTCCGATAAGCCAGCCGCTCGTCACAGAACCACAAGTCTGTGAGGAGGGCTGTTACGAGCGTAGCAAACTCGCAAATCACCTGTAGTATATCTATTGCTTTCTGTATACACACACTGCAGATGCCCCTAGCGTCCGGCAGTAATAAGTCTTACTTGCTCAAGGCCTTCTCTCGAACGAACCACGCACTCGCGAAAGCGCCGCAGACTAGTGCAATTTGCACTCCAAACGCAACGTTGGTGCTTCGCGCAAAGCAAGACTCTACCGCTGCCCTGATCCTCGGGTCGAGGGCTCCAAGATATGTTAAGCTCTCTCGGACGCGTTGGGCGATTTCTAGAGACTGCTCTGCCGGTATGCCAAGACCAGGTAGTCGTGACGCGAGTTGATGGCGGAGAGCAATATTCATCACGGAGCCCGATATCGACACGCCAAACGTACTTCCCAACGAACGAAAAAGATAGCTGCACGCCGTTGCCACGGCCTGGTCTTCTCGCGAGGCATTGGCGATAAGCCCAATCAGCGTGGTCGTAATACCGATGCCGTTGCCAAAGCCACATAAGCCTGTGCACTGCGTTAGCCAACTTTGTGGCCAGCACTAAGCTCAAGCGAAAGTCGGCTTACCCATTCCAATGAGAATGCAGCTGATGCTATTCGTAATTGGCCCAGTGAATAGGAACACTATTATTATGCCAATGGCCAGAACGCCATATGCAAAGATCGTCAAGGTGTAGTATCTGCCAGTGGTCCGCATGTGGTGTCCTGCCAGCAGACTGCCGAGAACACCTGTCACAACGCTTGGAATCAACAGCAGACCTGCCCCTGTCGCCGTGGCATGCATTGCTGTCTGGAAGTACAGCGGGATGTAGAAGATGGTGGACAGCCAACCCGCCATCGAGAAGAAGTTGCAAGCGTAACAAGCGACCAGGGTAGGCTCAAAGATTATGCGTCCAGGCGCGAACGGCTCACTCGCGACGCGGGTCTCTATGAGGATGAAACCACCCCATAAAAGCGTTGTGGAGGCCAGCGCGGACAGAGTGATAGGTGAAGTCCAGCTATCATTGCTCCCGCGATCGAATCCCACCAACAAAGTGAATACTGCACTAATGAGCATTGTAGCACCCATGAAGTCGATACGACGCAAGCGCTCGCTGAAGGTGGAAGTCTGCTTGCTGCGAGGGAGTTGAAGTGCTAGCGCCACAGCTGTAAATGCTACGAGGCACAATGGTACCTGTATCAAAAACGCATATCGCCATCCAATGTAATCTGCAGCGATTCCACCTAAACAAGGATGTTAATGTCAGCAAAACCCACTTCCAACCGATTTTACACCAGGGTCGACTGACCTAGAGGTGCGCCAGCAGAAGCTCCCGCGGCATAGATGATGTTGATGTATCCTTGCCATTGCCCGCGTTCACGCAACGTGCAGATATCAGAAAAGATTATGCTCACACAAGTGGACATTGCTGCACCTCCGATTGCTTGCCAAGCTCTCGCAACTACGAGCTGGTTGATATTTCTGGCAAGTCCGCAAGCTGGGACACAGAAAACATGGTCAGCGAAAGCCTCTGCCGCCAAATCGGACTAGTCTCACCCATACATCCTATAGCAAAGTTGATGTAGCCAAAGAGCAGGCATTGCTTGCGGCCAAACAAGTCGCTGAGCTTGCCGAAGAGAGGTTGAAAACATGTCAATGTCATGAAGTAGCTGATGGAGAAGACACAGGTCAGCAGTGTCATTCCCTTCATGTCAGGAGCATCTTACGATGTGGCGATCCAGCTCGTCGCACTCAAGGCATTGAGCTCGCTACCGATTCGGCCATATGCAGACACAACCAATGTCTGGTCGGCTGCCGCGAGGAAAACTCCAATGGCGATGGCCGGAAACACATATTTGAGCTTCTTCTTTACTTCTGGCAGACCTTCGTATTCTTCCCTACCCTCGTCAAGCGACTGGCTTTCGATAGCCTCTTCGTTCACTGTCGGGATCTTGTCCAAATTGTCGGGGCTTGTAGCTCGCCTGTCGTCGATAGTCGACAGCAATGGGGTGATTTCAGAGGCATTGTTCGTCTCGTTGGCGTCCATATTTTGCTCAGCAGTAGACATTTCATCTAGCAATTCACGATGACAGAAGAGCACAAATAGAACGAGTCCAAGCAAGTCCCCCGTGGACATAGCTGCGAAACGTTACACCAGCTACTAGCATGGCTCATGAATGTACAGGGGATGCATTGTTTGTTTCGAACGATCGACGACCTAGCCGCCTCGCTGGATGCCGGCATCCACATGCTGTAGCCCACTGAATCATTGTTGTGTGCTATTGCTTGTGGCACTAAAAGTGATTCCCTGTACATTCGAGGCATTTCTCTTTCGCTGGCAACTGGTGCTGTGCTGACGCCACCGCCTCGGCTGGCCGCAGCCACTGACCACTGTAGTAGCCGCCGCTCACATCTAGCATTCGGAGCTTCCATATTGGGCATGCTGGTCCACAGTCGTTGGCGGCGCCGAACATATTGTTGGCCATAGTGGCCGAATGCGCTTGTTCACGAAAAAAAGGATAGCGACCAGCATACCCTGGCGATAGTGTGTTAGTCTAGCCAATTACCGCGTCCCGGCCACCTGCTTCCGGCGTCTAAATCACTTAACAACTTTCCCAACCTGCGGAAGCTCTTCTATCCAACAACAGTAGAACAGAGATGTCATCTTCTCACGATACTCTTGCGCCAGACGCGACAAGAATACCATCGACAACACCAGCTCACGATGATGGTGCAGACGAGGTGCCCGCTCATTCTGTGGAGCAAGGTAATGAGAGACAGGCAAGCACGCCATCAACATCAAAGTGGATGCTCATTTTGTGTATAGGCGAGGCTGAACCAGCTACGGCCGCCGCGCATATGAGTCTGCCTATCGATGATGGCGAGTTCGCAGCGGCCGGCCCTTTGCTGCAGCGGTCCAGCACTATAGGCGAAGTTGATGCAGAAGTACCATACCCAGAATTGGAAGAGCAAACGGCGTTGCAACCACCGGCCAGCTTCAAACCATTCTTCACACTTGTAAAGGACCCTGTCACTGGCGAGCACCACCATCCAACAGTGCACTACATCTTCGCCGATGACGATCCTGATATTCTCACAAACGCCGCACTCGATACCTTGGACACGACCCAAGCCGGAGAAGGACGTGATGCAGATCGAATCGTGCTGGTCAACATGAGCCCTGACGGACAACAAGTAGAATCGACAACTTCGTTATCTTCGACATGGCAAGGTGTAGTAAGTAGTGTAACGCAAGCTCCGTCTTGGGGCAGTGACAGCCTCATGACCACGCAGCTCATGTTGCGCATGTCTGGACAAGGGCCAAATTCACGACACTGGGATAGCCATGCCACGAAGACCGACGTCCACGAATTGATCAAGTCGTTGGACGAAGTACAGGATGGCCTGGAGACCGTAATCGGGCGCATAGGACATGACACGGAATAGGGACTAGTTGCAGGCGGGAGCGCTTATTGAAGCAACATGTCGCACCATGTACGAAAGGGTACTGAGACTTGGATACAAGACTATCGCACGTGCTGACATTCCACGCCTTATGGGAATCTTCTACGGATGCGATATCGTACAGCAGCCAATTCGTCGTCGTACGTCGTGCAGTCATGAAGTGCGCAAGCCCATGTTTCAGCCGAGCAGGGTCGAGGCGCTCATCCTTCGCTCATTCTGACACTCTTTCTGGTTGCACGTCGTGGACGATCACCAGTCTCGATGGGACTTTCTGCTGAAGCGACATGAGTCGAAGCCAAAACTGCTGGGGGCTGACCAGTCATTTCTGGCGTGGCGACGTTCTCACGTGTGCCAGGCGTACCAGACTGCCGCCTTGGAACATCTGCGTTGAGCTTTGAAGCCGGTGTGGCTTTTTTGATGGCTTTAGGCTTGAGCTTGCCACGAACCTCAACCAAGGGCGTGGCCTCTTTGGACAGATCATCGTCTGTCGTGGCAGTGCTCTTAAATGGCAGGCGCATCGCTAGGTATTGATCAGGTACTCTTACGCTGCGCTGCATGACATCTTCCATGTATTTGCGCACTTCCTCGGCTGGCTTTACCCAACGTCGGATGCAATTGAGCAGTTCCTCGCGCCCGTAGGCGACCTCAATCATTATCGTAATGGGTTGCCAGTACTCTGCGTTGAGGTCAAGCCCCTCCGTGTCCACAGCCTGATATCCTTTGCGGGTGACAATGAAGCTAGCAAGCAAGTGCTGAGGCGAAAGAGCCTCGAGTATGCTGTTTTGAGGAAACAAGAAGCGATCCTCGGTAGCTCCAGCATCTTTGAAAGCAAGAATCACAGGCAAATTGGTCGTAGGTGGTGGAGAGGCAGTCCAAGAAGGTTGTTGTCCATATTGTAGTGCGACTTGCGGTGCAGCTGGATATGGCGATGGCCTGGGAGCCTGCTGCAGAGCTGCTTCCGACACAGATGCAGATTTGGCAGGCGCCGGTGCATCGTACTGGATTGCATTAGCTTGCTGGTGCAATTTAGCTGCCGATTCCTCTTCGTCCTGTTTCTGCTTTGCGATTATGACAGTGAGTTCATCGATATGCTTCTGAAATACCTTGAGCTGGTCTTGCGTTGCGTTGCCCGTAGCGACCTCTTTCATGAGCGCTTTCAGCTCGGGGTTGCTCGATGCCCGAGTCGCTAGCATACTGATGACCGGATCTGGCTTGGATCCGCTTTGCTGAGTGGAAGAGGTTGCTGATACTCGTGGTCCCGGCGGCTGCGGTCTCTGAGGCGCAGGAAGCTTTGTTGACTGGTCGGGGCCAGAACTCCCGCTAGCAGGAGGCAGCACTGGAGGGAGTGGACGACCTTGATACTGCTGGCTTTGCTGCTGGCCATGTTGTTGAGCAGGGCGATACTGCTGTATCGGCTGCTTTGACGCTACAGGTGGCGCCTTGCCTCGTTCCTCCACAAATAAGTCCGCAACGAACAAGTGTGGCTCAATGCGCATCCTGCATTCTCCCCTGCTCTTCATCCACTTCGCATCGGGGTTGTTGGGCGGTGCCGGCTTCGCGTTCTTCCCCGACTCAGGCTTCACCCAGTATCTTTCTAACACGCCGTCGCTGATCCATCGAAGCCGCGACTGCTCGAGCGATGTGGCCAGCACGGCGCTGGCTGCAACGGACTGATATTCATCGTCTGGAAGGCTCGGCGGCTGCGGCTCTGGCAGACTCGGCAGCGATTTCGACTCTGACACTTTCGATGCCAGCCTGCCCGTCTTCTTCTCAGGCGCTGGCGAGTTGACCGCAGGAGAAGCTGCTGCAGAGCCGCCGTAATAATAAGCAGCAGCGGCGACCGGAGTCGATGCAGCAGTCTTCTGTCTTTTGGCTGCAGCCATTGCTGAGTTGTTCGTGCGCACCCAGCTCCTTTCTGAGTACGACCCGCGCCCGATATATCCACCTATTACCACGATTGTCCAAGTCGCTACCTCCTCCTCATCGTCCCGTGTTGAAGTGGCAAATGTGAGTGTAGAGGCGGCAGTACCTCCTAACGTGGTTGATAAGCATGTGAGACAGACAGGCATGTGAGACAGCCCATCTTGATTCTACTATCACCAACACTACGCGTCCATTACTCCACCAATACTCACAATAAGCCCTCTAAATAAAGAGTCAATGCAGCATGCTATTAGTGCTTTCAAATCAGGTCGTTTTATAAGCGTGCGACGCGCTATAGACGCGTATAGAGTATCGTATACGATACTTAGCCGAAGACTAAGAGGCACCTAACTAAAGGCTACTATACTACTATTAAATAGAGCCTTAACTCTAGTTAAAGAAGAGGTAGATTATTAGAAGATTCTAGATCTTAACGTACGTAGATACTCGCTAATATAGGCTATGATTAGAAGCTAGGTATCCTTAATACTCTAGGTACGGAATAGATAAGAGGTTAGATAACGATAGGCTTATAACTTTATTAAACGCTACCTAGGCCTAGAGATAAGATTATTATAGAGGCTATTAAGCTAGAGAGTAAAGAATAAGGATCTAGAGGTAATTCTATAGTAGTTTAGGCTTATCTAATATTACGGGCTCCGCCTCGAGACATGCGCCAAGGCTTGGCGCCTTGGCAGGGATACTTGTTCGCCGCGTTCCTCGAAGAGAACTTCCTCTCTTCGA